>JARJDX010044746.1:0-16994 GCA_030264735.1 Gymnusa sp. GC000175
ATGTACACGCAAAACTCGCAAGCATCCTAGCGAATTATCATTTTTAGCGATTACAGCGCCATCTATCAGGCAGACAAAAAAATAAGTTCAGTAAATTGTTCTTGGTTTTTAACGAGAAATCTGAATTTGCAATGAAAAATAGGGGTTCCCATTAAAAAAAATTGTGTTGACCTTGATCTAGCGACAACAGCGCCACCTGGGAGAAAAAATATAATACATAATTATGGCTCCCTTCCGTACGATTATTTTTCACCCAGGTCATTTCTGCGTAAAATGTTCTGTTCTTGAAATATTTTCAAAAAACATGTTAAATGCCCCACACGGTATAATAAATTCTTAGTTTTACTCTTTTTGGTTCTTTGCGATCACTCCATTTAAGAAAACAAACGATCGCTAGCACAAAACGGTTGGGTAGTTCTTCTATAGGTTGTATTTCCAGACCTTCACAACCATCACGATTATACACAAAAAATGGAGTGTTCTCCACTCGATTCTCCCGAAACGAAGAAAAACTTTACCCAATATAAAATTGTTGCTATTACGTTTTTCAGTAACTTATTTTTTTTTAAATTTTTTTATAATATTTATTTACTTCAAAATGGATGCAAAAAACTAAAAAATGGTGCGAGTAAATACACTCTCGGTTCACCGATTTTACCCCAAAACTATACAGTTTCAGATCCTATAAAAAGAATTTTCCTGTTGCTTGGAATTTTGCTTATCCCCTGAAAAAAGGAAAAAAGAAAATGGCCTTCCACTCGTACACAAACATACCCACAGACATCATGACAAAATTAATCAATTCTGGTCCAGAAGACCTTAAAATGTCGACATATGATAAAATCTCAATTTTTTTCGCACGATTACTATACTTTTCCTTTTCAGGAAAGTAAAAAACTGCAAATATTTTTTTATTTTAAAAGATTTTGTTCCATTATTATTGTGATTACCACACTTGGCAAGACAATGTTTATAAGAATATGTAGCAGCAGAGAGCAACAACGTTTTGTGGAACTCGTTATGGGATAAATTACGATGATAGGGTCCCGTTTTGGTACGCGCGGTGTTGTATGTGCTTTACTGAATGCAGAAAAGTAAACATGTCCCATTAAATAACGTTTTATAACCACCCAACAACTCACAACAAAAAAATGTGTGCAAAAATTGTAAGAGTATCGTTGAAAATTTATATCGTGCACAAGGAAATCAATGGCAGTTGAAATTTGAAAAGAATTTTTGCAAATGCGTTGTGGTGCGTAAAAAAATTAAGGACTATAATTTGGCAATATTTGCAGACGTTTTGGGATGTCCAGTATGTTTTATTGTACTTGTGCTAATTTATTTCAACATGTGGTGCTGAAAGGTTGAATGCCTCCTACTCCGTTATTAATGTATTATTCTCCACCCTGTTAACTATAACCAGGTGAATGTAAAGATCTGCATGATGCTTTTTTATACCTTGTTTGTCAATTATATTACACAGTTGGTAAACGGAAACCACTATAATTACTGCATGTATGTTTTATATGACACTAATAAGATCTATTTACTATAATAAGAATTCTTTGAACATCCTTGTACAACATAGACATAATTTTAATTTTGCAAAATTCAAACCAATATCTAATAATAAAATTAAATTAATAATTATTTACCCACTTGTAGATACCCACTTGTAGAGATAATTAAAAAAAAAAAAATATATATATATAATTGCTCGGTAAGAGTTGTTTAGGTTTTGTTTTATATACTGTTAGAACAAACAATAAAAGTTAGACCCAAATAGAGTGTAAAGTTATTAACAAGCTCACTCATCCACCTTTATTGTAAATAGTATAATTACAGTAAATCTAAATAGTCATTATTGCTCTTTAAAATGCATGACTTTTCAGTTATTAATTAAAATGGTAACTCTCTCATATAAAACTGGTAGCGAGAATGATTCCTTTCCACAGTTACCACTCCACACAATTAACAATAACGAGTACAGCAAACTGACCTGATATTACAACCACTCGGAAATATTTCATTGTTGATAATAAAATCAGATTGTTATGCAAATTGGAACGTTCTTATATATGTAAAATATATTGACGCGTTCATTCATTATAATGTAATTAATGCACCCAATAACTGCTCATTATATATCCTTTTAGATAAATATTTATAATTTACATATCTTAAATTAACATTAAATTATTATACTACATGATTCACATTATTTAATTAATTGCATTTAATGACTATCGAATGATATATAAGTTGTTTCTGATTAAATTTACATATAGAAAATCTTTCAATTAACAATCACCAAAAAAAAAACTCCAAATCATGTAACTAATTTATTACGTATGTATCATGTTTTATATAACTAATTCGTCAACAAACATTTCGATAAGCTTGGCTTTTATAAATAAACTTTAATTAATCTCAATTTTCAAGGTTTATCAAAACTGTTCTAAAAATATATTTTAATCATTGATGTTAATTAACAGTAACGATCTTCATTTCTAAATTACTTTTCTTTAAGTTTAATGCATGTTGAACGAAAATTGAAAAACTTAAAGTTTTGTTTATTGCAGGCTTTTGCTTTGTTTATAACACCATGTGTGGCATAGATTACCAACTGTCCAAGAACTGTCTGTAGAAGCGCCCCCTTTGTTCCTAATTAAATTTTGCGCCACAAAACTGCCCGTTTCTTTTTCGGTATTCTCTTGTTCAGTTCGTCGCTTCATTGTTTTTGGGCTTCCTATCGATCTCCTACCGACTCGCGACTTGTCTCTTGCTACTTTCATCTGCAGCTTTTTATATGTTCGTTCCTTTTTATTTTTATCTTTTTTGTCCAATCCACTATCTATTTTACATGTGCGTCTTACATCTTCACTTCTTACTCTATTTTTTAGGGTCTTGTTTTTGATTCTTCTGAGTACTCTTATCTCTTCCGTCTCTAATAGCCGTTTAGCATGTATGTCATGACTTTTATTATGACACTTTTATGTATTCTCGTTTTGGTTTCTACTGATGTGTGCTTGTTATTCCATATTGGGTCTTTTAGGCAACCGACTTCATTAATTTGTTTCTTTACTTCTTCTCTATTTTGGCGTCGATGCAACGTTTTAATGCTTACGACTTCCACTTCTCTTGCCTGCTGAACTATTTTATTTTCAGGTACACCTTATTGGTTTTTTACTTAATAATAATAATGTAATTAATAATAATGTTTTTTCATTGGATTATATCATATTACATTTTGGCGGTAGTTTCGTATTGGTTCTAGTCTAGTCTTTGAAAGTCATCCTCGCTTTCTGACATTATTATAGCGTCGTCTGCATAAAAGACCATCTTTAGTTCTTTATTTCCCATTCTGTATCCTCTTTTTGTTTTTATTTTTTTGATGAGCTTATTCATTACCAGATTAAACAATAAAGAGCTCAATGAGTCTTCCTGTCTTATACTGCTATCATAGCATATGGGTTCCATGACTTCGTCTTCAATTCTAACGGTTACATTATTATTTTTACAACATTTACGTCTCCAGTCTTAGTATTTTGTTTTTCTTTCAGTTCTTTAACAATTTTTTTGCATGAGTCGTCAACATTTTATTCGTCTATTTCTACCGGTATTTTGAGATTTATTATTGCCTTTACAATGGGTATGGTAATAACCTGATCCCAATAACCACCATTCTGTAGGGTTAATTCTCTGAGTGTTCTACCTTTTACGCACTAGAGTCTCGCCATGTACCACCCCTTATCACCTACATATCGTACATCCATTGTACGTCATCCACCAGGTGCACCAGGTGTCTCAGAGTTTTGTTAAGATATGATCTTCGACCTTCTCTGGTCCGGAGTTGGATGAGAAATCATGTTACTCTAGTGGTTCGGAATCCACTTTAAATTGTACCACCTGAAATGTAAGTTGCCAGCATTACAGGCAGAGAACGGGCTTAATATCAGCAGTGGTGCTAACATGGCTGCATATGATGATGATAAACATCGGCGATTGAGATCCTTTACCAATATTAACCACCATAGCAGACTTAAGTAAGAAGTTAAATTTATTGCACACTGGGAATTGCCTGTTCGTTATCCTAAATTTAATGAATATTGATACTATTTTCGGAAATTAGAAATTTTAAGAAGGTTTTACACTTTTTACAAGTATGTCGATAGTCGGCTGTACTTTTCTCAAAAATATTTAAGTCTACAATATACCATATTTCGGAGGAGCACAAGTGTGACAGTGAGAGTTACACACGCGCTTTTATTGGAGTCTGCAGAAGTTAATGAAGATGGCAAAGTGAAACTATCTCGATATGAGGGGTATCTATTACGTAAAATACTGTAGAATAATAATATATGTTTGTAAATCAGTTGTGACTGTAATGTTATTAATCTTTCTTCCTTCTTGCATAGCTCTACAGACCGTGGTGGGCCTTGGCTTATTCTATAACAACCTTCCATCTTTATGTTGCGCACACGTTGAAACCAGTCCCGACTCCCGCTTTTTTATATCGTCCATACAGTCGTCTTTACATCTTTTTCGAGAATTTCCGCGTGTCCGTGTTTTTATTGGTGTCCAATAAGTTATAATTTTATGACCAATTGTATTTCCCATACCTACTACGTGTGCAAACCATCGTAGACTTTGTGCTTTCACGTGTCTGGCTATGTACGCCCCGCCCCGGTTATAAACCTGTTAGGTTAGTAGTTTATTTTGTTTTTCCACCCATTATTTTCCTGTATTGCTCAAAATATTTCTTTTAGTATGTTTCTTTTACATACTCTCAATGCTGCTTCGTTACTTTTTGTCCTTGTTCAGGTTTCTGCGGCATATTATTGGCCTTATAAAAGTGCGGTGGATTTTTAGATTTGATTTTGTACTTACATAGCCCTTTATATTTATTTTTCTGATTACCGATTCTAGAATCAGGTTAAGTAGTTATGTAGATAATGCGTCTCCTTGTCTAACACCTGTCCTAATGTCAATTTTACACGTTAGCATGTTAGGTGTTCATCCCGGTTAGTGTTATTTTGACGATTCTGATAAGTTTCTTAGGGTTTTTAAGTGCTCTTAGTTGGTGGATCACTATTAAATACTTGTTTGTTGTCGACAAACAGGTTATATATTGTAGTTGCTGCATTCTTTTAAATTCCATTTCTGTATAGGGTATATAATACCATTTCTCCAGTTGGCTGGCAAGACCTCGTTATTTCATACTTTAACGATAAGTCGGTGAATTATTGTCTTCACCACATTTAAGTAGTTCTGAGGTGATGTAGTCGCTCGCTGAGGCTTTGTAATTTTTTAGTTTGTGTATTACTTAGTTACTTCTTCGTAGCTAGGTTCTAAGATTTCTGGTTGTTTTGCATTCCATATGATATGTACCTCATGCTCATCTGATAGCAGTTCGCTGAGGTGTTCTTGCCATCATTGTATAATTTCGTCTTCCTCGATTAGAACTATCCCTTGCTTATTAAGGTTGGAGCTTGGTTTAGAATTCCTTCGTCTGGTTTTGTATTTCTGGTTTGTTTGTTTTTATTATACTTCTCTTGTTTTTTTATTTGTTTTTTTTAGCCCCGCCTGTTTTCTCTCCATATATTTTCGAAGTTATTTTCCGTAGACGTTCATACTCACTTTTTTGCCCTTGTGCCAATTAGCATTAGTTTTTTCCTAGCTTTATTTCTACTGGTGAAAGTGTTCCCACATTCATCGTCATACCATTCATTTCTTGGTTACCTGTTTCCCTTTGTTGTTTTCAGCTGCTTCTAGTATGGCCGCTCTTGTTCTTGCCGTTCTAGTTTTATAGCATGGTTGTTTTCACCTAGACCTTTTTTTATGTAATTGATACTCAACCATAAATCTTGATCTGCTGTGCAAGAATTTACCAATCAATTGATCTTTTTCTGTCACTGAGTTTTGTTTTGTTATTTTGAGTTTAGGAATAAGTTTGATCAAGCATTGTTCTATTACACGACGTACCTAAGATTTAACAGAAAGTATCCATTTGCAAATGTAAAAATGTTATCTAAAGAAAAGGAAGCAATAACTAAATGAAGTTTGATGATGTAATACAGACAACAACCTTCAATACTGGTTCAATTGTGTGGAGTAATAATTTAAAGTATTTAATGGTCGGTTATGTCACCATGAATTATTGTATACGTTCCAGTTTTCATTCGCGGGACGTAAAACTTCACAATAGCTGGTAATGAATCAGCACAAGTCATTGTAATTGTAAATGAAATTCAAATAACAAATCTATATAGATATATGCACCTAATGGTCATGAGACATATTAACCTGCCATAACTATATGAATGCTAATGCTACCAAGTATAAATTACACTATCCTGCAATAAATATATAATGGAATCTGCAATAGGTAAAGATATTTATTCAAATGTATATACATGTAATTATGCATGGCTACGTGTACAACACTTGGAGATTTCATAATTTTCCATACAATCAAAAAGTGTCTATAAACTATCGATGTGTATTAGAAACGGCGATATAAATAGATTGTGATTATAATCGAATAAGTTAAATGAGTAATTATTTAATTTTTTCAATGTGTATTATTGTTATTGCACAATTTAAAATGCAGATCATTTTACTGGAGGCAATTATCAAAGGAAGTAGATACATAACTTATAAATAAAGCAACGTTAAAAATGTAGATGAAATTTTAGCTTGGCTTAGACTGTATCATAAATTAGAAATTTAATATTAAGGTATAATTAATTAGACGTAAGATATAACGTCTTGCATGTGCACATGTCCAGATTCCACTGATATCTAGAAGATACAAAGTATAATTACACAGTTTCAGTGTCAAAATCGTCATGTTTCTAAGGACATAATTAGATATAACTCCAATTTTCGATACAATCTGAATTATTTTTCCTTTTCCATTATCAAGCTTTAATTACGGTGTGTATCATTAATCTTATACAACGACATTTACAACTAAATGTGAATTATTATAACTGTTTGCATACCTTATATTTATGCTAAATTCACGTTTAATTCTAAATAGCTTTAAGTGTTTTATAAATACGCTATATTTTAGGAAACAGTGCAATTTTTACTTTAAAATTATCCATAACCTGTAATTAAATATGAGCTTATCTCTCAAAATTTTACATTAACAGTCATTTTTTTAATAGCAGTTCAACAAATTAAATCTCTACTTAATATGTCTTCCATTATATGCAATTTTGTTTAAAATACATAAACGTTGGAATTTTTAATGAGTTTTGTATCATGCTATATAAACATTATTGCTTGCAAAACAATAAAATTGCGTTCTGTTTTTATTATTAAATGATAAATAATGTAGTCATTAGGAAGAGTCATTAAACTTATTCATTACTTAATCTTGGTAAGCTGAGATGCTTCAAGAAATGCACTAAGTGCAAATTATCTGGGTTAGAATGCAAATATCTCTTTATAATGTTAGAGAACAGTGGCGTATCAATGGGCTGGCACGAATGGCAAAATGCCACGGCCACCTAGTCCGAGGGCTTCGTCTCGTGGTAATATTCTTTAATTTAATTTTTAATAATTTAGTAGATACGTATTACTGATTCAATTTTTTGGATTTAAGATATTTTGAACTTAATTATGGTTACTATAAAGTAACATTTTATGTCTTAAAGAATCCTTAAAGTAAGAAAGTAAAGTAAGAAATTTAATGGAACAAGAAAGTTTGCATAATTTAGCACTGGGGTCAATAAATTAAACTTTCCTTGTCCTGAAATTTTGGACCCTCATGTAGTGACAGTTTGTCTAAATGAAAGGCCGAAAAAAAAAACAATATAAAAAAATTTGTTTAGCATTTTCTTTTATGTAACAATAAAACGGAATCCATGTACGGCAAAAAGCTTTAGGTTGCGAAACGTATCGCAAATTTTATTTACAAAATTTTTGTACTCCTTAAAAGATAAATACTTTTTAAGTTTAGTCAATTCTTGTTCTTCTTCAAATGCTTTTTGCGTTACGAAGATTCGCTATGATCAGGCTATACCGATTCTTGAGACAGTTATCCAGATATTTAATTTTATAATTGTTGTACATCCAAATCAGTCTATCAGATTTAATTGCATTGTTCTATCATTGGGAACAAAATCCTTCTATGATATGACCTAAATATTGCAGTTTTTGATGGTAAGTACAACTTCTCCTTCTTTCTTCATTCTCTCATAACTTCAATATTTGTTATTCTATCAATCCATTTTATTTACAGTATACTGCGGCATATCTATAACTAAAACGCATCCAGTTTCTGCAAATTACTTTCTTACGCATCAATGCCTTCATTTATAGTACAGTACTAGGAGCAGATAGTATCTTACAATCCTTATCTTAAGTTTTAAGCTTAGACCATTGTTACTATTATTTATTTAGCGTAATTGTTGTCTTATTTCTTATAGGTTCATTGTTTACATTGATGTTCCCTTTGATTTATGGTGTCTTGGTTATTGGCATAAACTTTGTTTTCTTTACATTAAGTGATATTTTACACTCTTTACTTCCTGTTGTTTTCTTTTTAATCAGAATCTGCATATTTTTGTGATGTACTCACATTAAAGACATAAAAATTAGGCTAAAAGTAGACTCTGTCTACACCCGAAAACGAGAGCTCTCGCTCAAAAACGGGTCCATAATATTTTTTAAGTTTGTTGCTAATGAAACTGTATCATCTGGATATCGTATTGATTTGCCAATGATTTTTTTCGTTATTTCCTCTAAGTAGATGTTAATAAGTGTAGGGGAAAACACGCATCTTCTTATGACTCCTCTTCTGATTTTAATTTCTTTCGTATCTTCGATTTTTACACACGCTTTTTGAATTTAGTAGAGATTCATGATAATTCTAATATCTCTTGTATTAATTTATGTTCTTTTCGTTGAGAAATTGAATAATCTTTATTACCTATTTTGTTAAAGACTTTGTTATAGTCAATAAAACAAACATAGAGTTCTTGGTTTATGTCCATATATGTTTGGACAAGCACGTTCAGTTAAAAGACTTCTCTGGAAACCAAATTGGGTTTCGCTAATGTCTTGATTCAATTTTCTGTAGATTCTATTGTGGATAATCTTTAAGAATGTTTTTAGTGTGTGACTCATAAGAATAATTGTTCGTCAGACTGAAAAATGTTTGCCTTTTTCGGAAGAGTGACGAACGTTGATGTGAGCCATTCATTAAGTTCAATTTCTGTTATATAAGGTACTGAATAAGTTACAGTAAACATGAGTACGTTCTTCTTTAAACAGTTGAATGATTTCAGAGAGCAGATCGTTAGGTACTGGGGCTTTTTTGCTTTTTAATGTTGCCATAGCATCGACGATCTCCTGTTTATCTTTATCTGGCCCAATGTCGTCTTCTTTGTTTTCCAATGCAATCAAGTCCTTTTATGTATTATTTTCATGTTGTCAGCTTTTCTTTGGCTTCTGTTATTATTTTGCACATGATTGTCTTCGTTTGCGTATTCCTGTGAGTTCCTCTACTTTCTTGTGTACATTGAGAAATCATGTTTGATTTCTAATTCCTTTATTTTATCTCATTTTTTTTATAATATCTTTCTTTTTTCTTGTTTTTGGCCGAATTTATTCTCTGAATATTTTTGTACCCATCATTGTTTTTCGCGTTGGGTTTCTCATTCATTAGTTTGAGAATTTTAGAAGTCATCCATTTCGGTTCCATCGTTACGTATTCATTATTTAATGTCACCTAGCTAGGTTTAATTAGTGCATTATTAAAATTATCTGTCATCCATTTCTTTATGAGTATCTATCTTATTTGTTTTAATAATTTTGATTGTTAACTTTACTTCTTGATTGTGCAAATGAGGCACGTTTATTCTCATGACCTCAGGCTCAAATGTTTCTTCAGTTTAATGTTAAGTAGAGCTATAACATTACGGATTATGGTCAGAGAAGATATTTCTTCCTGGGTAGGTTAAGACTGATTTATTTGCATTTTAATATCGGTCTTTTACTGTGATATATTCTATTTGGTTTCTGACGATATTCTGTTCACTATCTTGAGGAGATTTCCAGGGGTTAAATGACGGTGCGGGAGGTAAAAGTATTCACCATCATAAAATCACTCCTGACACTACTGCAATAGTTATTCATCTCATTTCATTTCTTGATCCTAGGCCGTGTCCCGCTAAATATTCTCTTGACCCATCCTTACAAATCAACTACAACAAAGCCTTTGACAAAATACTTTAATTTTTGGGTTAAAATCTTTTACTTCTATTGTGGTATCACGTGTCATAAGAGATCGTAGAACGTTGTCATTTTCCTCGTAAAAATCCGACGAACTGACTTATCTGCGGGATGAGCGTAAATTTGGGTTAGATTAAGTTTTCAAAGGTTTATTTTCAATTATAGTAGCATCACCTGGTCAGATATGGGAACGAAACAACTTGGTATCTATAGTGATGGTCATCGTTTTCTGAATAGCCGAATTTGGTCATCTCGTATCGCTGAGACCTAGGATGTCCAGATTTAATCTCACTTCCAGGTTTGTGTATGCTCCGTAAATTTCATGTACCAATCCTCATAGCTGACCTGGGGACTCTCCGGATGTTCTAATCACTTAAAAGTGTCGCTGTTCAGTGCTAGTTTTTTTTCTGTCTCGTATATTCTATTCTCAACTATTAAATTTAATTCTTGCGTTACAATTCTTTTATTTGATTAATTGACTTGATTGCACCAGCCCCTGAGGATTTGCGAGAGCCTCTTAATGTACCTATAATAAAAACAACGACGAGCTTAATTCTTGGAAGGCCCCAGTCTAAAAATTTGCCTCACGTTGTGTTACGCCACTGTTAGAGAGTACCTAATTGTTTCCGATTAAATGTAACTAAATACTTTGATTGAATCAGAATGTATAAATCATTTTTGTGTAAAATGTGATGATTAAAATGTTTATAACTTAATCATATATTTAATGCAAGTTGAATTTAAATATGGTGTAATAAATAAAGTAAGGCCTATAAATTTTTCAAATTACAACCAATTAAGAGTAAATAGCAGCAATTAAAACTTCAGCGAGGTGAAAATAATTATTTTCATGTACTGTGTTATATCCATTTTATCGCCTGATCAATTTCCAAAAAATTATACGCTGTATGTATGATATTTAATCAGTAACGGCATCCCAAAGCAAAATAAAAAAATGTGTAAATGTAATCTGGCCTGGGACTGCCAATATTAAATAAATGAGCGCTGGATTCTTAAGGTGAGCTCTCTATCAGTGAAACTATCTTACGATCTGAAAAAAAAAACAGGACCGACTCCAATACTGCTATAAAGAAGAGCCGAAATATTTTACAACCAATTTAACAGCCAGCCAACTCATTTTTTGTTCACGTTGATTTTTTTTTCAACTTGATTCGGGCATTTAAATTGTTGCTAATTAATGAAATTTGTGTCCTAGTTTTAAACGTGTTTTTCTTAAAATGTTATATAAGACTACAGGAGAAAGTTTATTATAAACATCGGCTCAATGGTCTAGGGGTATGATTCTCGCTTTGGGTGCGAGAGGTCCCGGGTTCAAATCCCGGTTGAGCCCGATTTTTTTAATATTTAGCAATTTACAAGAAGTTTACAAGGTTTACGTTGTCTAGAACAGAAAAAGTTATATCATGATAAATGGATAAAAAAGTAACTTGAGTTTGACCAGAGTAAAATGAAGAAGAGGAGATGTCATGAATATTCAAAAAAAAAATCATGAATAAAGGTGTAATTATATATGTTACGGATGCTAGGCGCTAAAACTAGAAATTTATTTATTTATGGTTATGTTAGTGTTGGTGTTATATTAAAACATTAACATTAACTGTAACCTATTATAAAATGATTTACGGTAATTTATCAATAATAAATTCATCGAAAATCAATTAATCAAATACAAGTTATTTGAAAACAAGTTTATCGAAAATCAATTAATGAAAAAAATGCACTGCAGTTAAAATGTAGTTGATTGCAGTCAACCAAAATAGGCCAAAATTAAAAAAATCAACAGCAATATCTTGTTTGACGGCCTGCGCAATTAATGTATTTTCCTTTTCTAGTTCAGAAGGATTTGTAAAACTTCGATCACTACCCCACCTGTGTTTTCTAATAAAGAGGGGCGCATTATTGTTAGTAGCCCATGGGCACTGAATATTAGAGGACGGTCCTGGGTATTTATATCATAGTAACTTCAAATACAGTGATGACTATTGCACTGACCCACTGACTACTTAATTATTTTAATTCTTTCAAAAATCGATTATCTGCAGCTCCAGAATAGTAAGCACCATTTTGTTTTTGTTTTGTGTTTAAATATTCCTCAGAAAATATAGTATCACAAATGTCCAAATTTTCGAATATCTATAGCTCCAGAATCGTAAACATCATTTTGTTTTTGCTTTATTTTCGTATATTCCTCAGAAAATATTTTAACACTCCTTGATATTTTCCTTTGTTCTAATATTCTGCATTCTGCAACATATATATTTACTAGTGACGAAATTGATGCAACAATTTTTTGTGGCACATCTTGAGTGCTGAGTGCGATGGTACTAGTAACACTTTTAGCTTCCATTTATGATGCATCACCTAAATGGTTATAAATATTTTTCGAATCGACGCTTCGTTTTTTATTGACTAAATGTCCATTAAATAATCTTTTGTTTTTCATAAGTCACTTTTTCCATAATACATATAAATGTCGATTAACGGACATTCTACTCTTTCGATTTTTACGATAGGCATGCACCTTGAAAAATCTATGTACCTTGGAAACGTGGTGATGCATGTTGTTTAACTCACGCTTAAAGTTTTCAACGAATGAAGATGTACTTTCACGCATGGGAAAGGAAAGAGATGTTACATTAATAAAAACCAAAGAAATGGTAAATTTGGACACTTCATACATAGCAACTAAAGAAAGTGGAAATCTAGACACAGATAAAATCGAGGGAAACAAACAATCTCAGCCCAGAACAATGAATATTCTTGAACAAAGGAAATTAATGCTAGCACAAATAAAACCGCAATAAATAGAAGCGCCATAGTATTTAGAAGTAAACAACAAAAATAAAAAGAGAGATCGCCAAAGTTAAAGTCAAAGAAGAAAGAAGAATCGAAGATAGTCACGATATCCAAAAAGCGTTCCAGAACTTCTAAGCGAATACATACGCAACAAAAGTAAAGAGAAAAGAAGGAGAGATCAAAACGTCCACTCAAAAGAAATACCTGTAATAATAATAGAGAAGATTAAAGCGACACTAAAATATATGGAACACCAGATAGCAACCGGGAAGGAATAATAATGGAAATGATTAAACTAGAACTGAAAGTCCTGAAAACAACTAGAAATATTGCTTAAGAGATACTTATAAATGGAGGACATACCACAAGACTAAAAAATGCACTTGTGATAATTATTTACAAAATGAAAGAACCTAGAAAATTATAGACCAATCAATTTGCTTTTTTAAATCTACAAGCTATTCTTAAAATTAATAAGCAACCGCCTCACTCTAAAACTGGACTTTTTATCAGTGGGAGAATGTATGGCCTTTGGGGACTTCAGAGAAACTTTAGAAACAGCAAAGGTATGGTCACTTCAATAAGCCCTTACAAATGCAAGAATCGAACGCAAAACTAATTTACAACATTTACCGCAATATCACATCATAAATTCAAGTGCATGAAAAATTAGACAAAGTCAGAATATACAGAGGATTACGTCGAGGGGATGCAATGTCACCGAAGCTGTTTACCCTATTCCTAGAGGATTAATTAAAAACAATTAATTAGCAGAAAATAGGTATCAATGTCAACGACAAGAGACTTCAATTGTTCGTGGATGACATAGTATTAATAGCAAAGCAAAGAAGAACTAGTCTTACAAATTGAAGATACCTGCAATGCCACGATGCGCGTAGGACTTGAAATAAACGAATACGATAAACATGGACACCATGTAGAAAAGTAAAGGACATCCTAGGTATGGATACTCCCCCGCAGTTGAAAACCTAACTATTCTACCAGTGACTACCTACGGAGTACAAATTGGGGTACTCACGAAATTAGTACTAGAAATGCTGAAAGTAAACCAAAGATCTACAGACAGGGATAGGCATATCCCTCCAAAAAATAATCAGAGAAATGACGAAAAAATCAAGACGTGCTTATTCCACCATAAAATGGAACTGGGCGAGAGATGTAGCAAGATAGCAGGATACTTGGAGGAGGCACAAAAGTAGCGCAGATGAGGTGATATAAACGTATCGCACGACTAACTTGGTCTTTGGCGTCGAATCGAGACATGGAAGATATGCACACATGATACAAACAGGCTAAAAATAATACGTAGCAACAAATATGTACAGCTATATCTCTTAACTCAGCAAAGAATAGAAGAAAAAAGGTGGTCTAAGACAACAACAACTTTCATGTATAAAAAATATTAGGAGTTGCACCACTGCCCGGCTTTTTTATCTTGTTTGAAAAAAAAAACCAGTTTAGATTTGAAGCTGACATCCAGTAATAAATCCTTTATAATATGAGCAACGCGGTATAATAAAGCTTTTACAATTAAAAGCGTAATTTTATTTGCGATTTATGAATGAACTTAAAAATAAGTCTGGTAGATTAAATAACAAGTACAAATAAAATAATTATGGTTGCAATATCTGGGTCATGTGATGAGAGGAGAAATACATATGTATAATCTTACAAATCTTATACAAGGAAAGATTCAAGACAGAAGAAGCAGAGAAACATAACGCTTTTCTCCATTGGATAATTTGAGACAGTGGTACAATTTACATTTCATTGAACCCTTTTGAGCTGTAACGTAAAAAATAAAAGTATCCATACTAATATTCAGCCTTTTTAAAGAAAACGCCCCCAAAGATGAAAAAAGTTGTATTTTTTTATAGCTCGTCATGGCAAAGAAAACTTTTGAGGTTAATTGTTACTTCACTGACGAACGTTTGTACTAAAACTCCATAGTAAGGATTTATATAGATTTAAGTCGCAAATTCTTGTTTAATTGATGCATATTTAATAAAAATAAAAAAAATCTGTTTTTGTATTTAAAAAATAAAATAAAATAAAATACTATAAAAAGTGGGCTCAACCGGGATTTGAACCCGGGACCTCTCGCACCCAAAGCGAGAATCATACCCCTAGACCATTGAGCCTCATATGAGGTACACTATACTCTAAGCGTGTAAACTATCTAACTATTATATTTGATTGTACATACATCACGTATATTTTTAAATACATCGTGGGTATTAATTTCGTAGCTGCGATAATAGTGTGAGAAAGTTAATAACAATTTGTCGTTCTATAGGAGGCTCAATGGTCTAGGGGTATGATTCTCGCTTTGGGTGCGAGAGGTCCCGGGTTCAAATCCCGGTTGAGCCCAACTTTTTAAACATATTCTGCTATTTTTTAAAACTTGAGCTTATATAGAATTACATGATGTATAACTATTAAATTACACACATAAGCAAACACTTTTAAAATAATTTTTTAATTGTATCATTTTCAGAACAAAATATTTAATATAACCACTTAACCATTTTACAAAATTACTAAACAGGAATATTTTGTAGTTTTTAATTAACCTTAATTAGGGATTTTATTTAAAGACTTGAACCAATTTTATTTTGCTCAATCAATCAGTATAATACCAAATGTCCGAAATAGCTGAGCACAAGCGGGACCTTTTGCACCAGAAGCGAGAATCAAACCCCTAGATCGGGGATTCCCAAACTTTTTAAATATTGTACCAGGTGAAAACAAGAAAATTTAAAATGTACCACCTGTGCCTAGATAATTTAAAAAAAATGAAAAAGCGCCACAATAGGTATTCATTTTAAAGCTACTATCTTTATTTTTAATTTTAAAATTTACAAATATTTACTAAAACATATACATATTGGGACACTCAAGAAATGAAATTTTTAAGTTGGTATTTTTTACCATTAAAGCTGGACTAATGTGCCATTTACTAGTACATGTACCACACTTTGAAAACCCGTGCCCTAGACCTGGACCATTGAGCCTTTTATATGGGGTTTCACCAAACAATTCACTTCACACAGAAATATTTATCGCCATTAAGAGAAAGTACATATTAATAAAAATATATTACAAATAATTGCCAAATATTAAAAGTAAATAATAAATTATATAACGTGGTCTATCATTGGTATTCATCGCACCTTTTTAAATGATGTCATAAGTATTTTCATTTGGTTTAGTATTAAAAAGATGAGATTTCCAAAGATAATATGCACGAACCTTTAATAAAACCAAACCTTGGTTATTTATGCGGTGCACTTTTCGTCGTAACTTGTAAGCGCGGTAAATTTTCCGAGGACCAGGACACGATTTTAATGTTTTGTCGTACATGTATTGTAGACACTTCTAAATGTAAAAACGACAAAAACGAGAGAAAATTTATAGCAAGTTTTGGTTTGTTATGAGGCTCAATGTTTCAGGGGTATGATTCTCGCTTTCGGCACGAGAGTTTCCGGGTTGAGCTCAAGTTTTTAAGTATACAAAACTTTCTTCTAAATTTTAGAGTGGTAGTTAAATGATATTAAAATAAGTACACAATTCCTCAAATAAACTAATAATTTTAATAATTCTAATATGCGTCTAATAAAATCACTGTAGGCAACAGGGTAAAAAAATGGGCTCAACCGGGATTTGAACCCGGGACCTCTCGCACCCAAAGCGAGATAAGATAAGATAAAGATAAAAGAAATTTATTTAGAATCATAAGTAGTTATTTACAAAAAATTAAAGTTAATTTCTATGATCTAACCTAAAAATAACTAAAACAGTATTTGCAAATAATATTAAACAAAATTTTAAATTCCAGGCTCCTGCCTCGCGCGGGGCTTATCTCTGGCTTGTTTTAATCGTCTTTTAATATTTTTCCTGTCGGGTTG
>JARJDX010044776.1:0-11407 GCA_030264735.1 Gymnusa sp. GC000175
TTTAATTGATTTCTTTCAAGTTTTTCAAAGAAAGTTGTATTTTGTAGCACTCCTCCATCTGAGATTCTGCCGTTGGTTCCAAAATCACATAGAACAAACTGATAATTTGCATTATCTATTGCCATTAAAACCAAACTGTGTTGATCTTTATAGTTATAATACCGAGAGCCGCTTCAATTAGGAGGAATTATGTTTACGTGTTTTCCATCAATAATTCCAAGGAAAATACGGAAAATTCCATTTATCCTCAAAGTCTTTCGCTATAATTTTCCAGTCCTCAGAGGTTTTTGGAAACTGAAAAGGAAAACTAACAATAAAAAAAAATAATTAAAATTAATATTTCATTAATTATAAGTAACAACTAGTAACAGAATTTCATATTAATTTCTAGGAAGAAAATGAACCGAGTTCCGAGAGTACTAAAAAAAGTAACGACGCTTTCGATACAAATGATGTACAAACTTCAACAGCAACACCATGGGAGTAGTTCTCTGACATTAGTATCTCGACCTCGTCCAACACCACCCAGAAGGATCACTTCTTCGCAGCAAGCTACACTTACAAGTGAAGTTCTAAGATCTGTAAATGAACATTTTAAGCGACCTTGATCTCCGGATGACAGATACGACAGTTTCGGTAAAAATGTTGCAAATGTTTTACGCGATGTCTTGCCGTAACAACGAATCTTGGCCGAGAAATTTATAAATGACGTACTGTTTCATGCTCAAATGGACACTTTGACAAGTTCTCATGTGTTAACTCAAGTACCACAACTTCCATTGCAGCAACACTACGATGGCCCTTCTACAGTTTAAAGTGCCCCTCCCAATTCTACTGCCGTTCCAAAGTTTGCAGCTTGTTATTCATATTGCAACTACAATTTAACAGCAATGCCACAACAACAAGAAAGACTAATTTAGAATTTAGACTTTCGCGACAGAGGTCGATGTAAGTTTTCTTACTTTCGGGTTTAAGTCGCGTATTTTTATTGGTTGTTGTCAACGTTTCGCTGACGTTGCAGGAAGCATTCTCAAGGCGGAAAAGTCCGATGACTGAAGACCTTGTTCGAGTGTGTATGCCTATATAGGACGAAGAGAATTAGTGGGGATGGGAATTTAATAATAAAAACAAATATTTCCAGGTATTGGAGATTTCGAAACCAAGCTCGCGATTCAAGTTAAGAGGATTAATATATTTTTCTCAGATGCAAAGGAGATATAGATAAAAAACTGAAAAAAGTTGGAAAATGTCAATGTTTTTTAGCTATAACTCTGCTTCCACAGGGTCTCGGAATCTGCAAACTTGAGTTTTTACTAGTGGCACTAGTCCCTACAACATATCCAAGAATAATAAATACCGGACCTTTTGCAATAAATTATGATAAGTTGACTGGACTACTAAGCGGTAGCTACATAATAAATTAAGATGATACAAAAAAAAGAGGAAATAGCATTTAAATGTGAATACAAAGCAAGTTTATGTTCCTTTAGACTTTAAAGAAAATAGATTTTGAGAGAAGCATTTCTACTAGCTCAATTCACCCGCCAACTAAACTAATTAACGACATTGCAATCTAGTGGCGCCATATGATTATTATTGTAAACTGTTGTAGCAACAAAATAAAATCTTTTTATAAAGAGACATTTACGTTTTTTATTTAAATAACTCATCCAACCTCGGCAATCACAAAACCCCACTTTGTTATAGGTTATGGACCCTGATTGTTCCAAAAAATACTCGACGAATATTTTCAGTGAAAAATCGAGGAAAGTCAATTTGAGGTTATGGCCAAGGATACAAGTTACAAAATCTCGTTGTTCAATGGGACCAGCTACGACAACTGAAATTTTAAATTGAAACATATATGGACGAGCTGGAACTTCTGTAACGTATTAAACACTCAAAGAATTGGTAGTCTACTGATTATAACGAAAACTCTTCTAATTATGCAATTTAATCCAAGCAAAGAAATCCTCGAGACTCACTTCTTAAAATTGATTTAGTTGATTTAAAACCTCAAATCTACTGGAGCAACGACGAAGGAAATAAACATTGTGTATCATCTACTTCTGACGAAGCCTGCACATCGTCGTGACTGCCATTGAGACCCTCTCAGAAGGCAACCTGACATTAAGTTTTGTTAAAAATCGACTTCCCGACGAGCAAACGAAAGGGTTTGTATTTTGACACGATGGAGAGCCTCAACCATCGACGGCTTGTTTGATTTCATCCCAGTAACCAAAAAGAGGAAATAAAATCATGCTGAATGGAACATCGACAAGCGGATCTACCAATGGCACAACTGTGGTCGCTATTGGCATATCAGGTCTGTGTGCAGGATATCACCGACCAAGCGAGGTCCGAGAAGAAAGCTAACATTGCAGTAGATGAAGATAAGGAAGAAGGAGTGGTGCATAGTTTTTTCGCTGGCCCAGATTGCAATGAAACAGTGCCCTGGTATTTAGATTCGGGCGCTTCTGAAGAACTAGTAAACTGGTAAAATGTCAAAGACCTTGATCGCAAAATTGTTGTAAAAATCGTAAAGACAAGATCGATACTAACCGCAACAAAACGAGGAGACATTCACGTGAAATCTATCGTAGATGGAAAAATATACAAAATCAATATTTTGAACGTCCTTGTATTTCTTCGATTGCTATTCAACCTGCTTTTTGTTTCACTTTTAAAGAGGAAAGGGCACGCCATTACTTTTGAATGCAGTAGAGGGGTTATTCGGAAGGATGACAAAATATATGCAGTTGCCTCTAGAAAGCAAAAATTGTATGATCAGCTTATTGGGGGAAATGGTTAACCTGTTTGAAATGGAAACCAGTACGCTCTAGCACAGACGGCTAGGACACATTGGCATAAGATCACTCCACAAACTGAAATTATTAGTGGAGGGCGGAAGAAGACAAAAAACAGATTTGTACAACTTGCGTGAAAAAGCTGCCACACCAACAATAACGTGACCATGCTTATGGGCACGTGCAACTTGTACACAGCGATCTGTTCAGTCCTGCAGCGGACACCGTTACATTCTTACGTTTATTGATGATTACACACAGTTTACGATGGCGTACCCGTTGCAGTCGAAGTCGGAAGCCTTTCATTATTTCAAACACTACGAGGCCATAGTCACGACTTGTTTTAATTTTAAAATCTCTCGATTTAGATGCAATAACGGTCGCGAGTACCTTTCTAAAGAAATAAAGGAGCACTTTGAGCAGTACGGGATCCAGAACGGAGTTGCGAAGCGGATGAACCGAACAATCATGGTCAATCAGAATGAGAAGATCCAGAACTACCGGAAACCTGGGGCTCGAGGAGGAGATGAAGACAAGGACGATGAGTTGCACGTGGAAGATGTTGTCACACTTCTAGAGAAGAAGGTTCAAACATGCCCCAATGTAAGGAGGAGCTATAGGACCAGAGCGGCGCCCAAGCATCTTTACGACTTAGTAGTTTAGGCACTTGGTGCTGATCTAGCCATATTGTTTTTTTGCTTCGATTGTGATGAGGTCTACGCTCCAGTCGAAAGACTGACAAAATTGAGAACTTTACTAAAAGTCATCAACCACAAGAACCTTATCACCATTAGCCAGATGTACCAGAAGAACGCGTTTTTTTACGCCAGACATCAGGAAGAAATCTACATGCAGCCACCCGAAGGTTTTGACACTAACCTAGGTATGGTCTGTCGGCTCAACAAAACACCGAGAGCATGGAACGAAGAATTGAATAACTACGTTTAGTCGCTTGTATTTGATCAATCTAAATACAATAAATACCTATACATTTTGTTTACTAGACAAAAGAGATCTTATCCACTTATATATTTGAAAGATATTTTGATGACAAGTAGTAACCACTGGACAAGGTGGGATCCCTTCTCCAAAGGAAGTTCAGGATGAAGGATCTGTGAAAACTTCTTATTTTTCGCAAAATAAAGGTAACTATTTTCAGAACCTCTTGGTACGTTTCGGAATAATAACTGCAAAGGGGCACACACACACACCGATGGAGTTGTAAAACCATGATTAGAGGACATCGAAGGTCACTTCATCATCAAGATGAAACTATATTGCCAGATGGTGGGTTGCTTGGTGTATGCAATGCTCACCACCAGACCAGACTTCAGTGCGTCGGTGAACTTCTGCAGCAGATTTCAAAGCTACGCCACTGAAGAGCAATGGCGTGTGCTGAAACAAATTCTTGGATTATTCAAGACACCAAGAATTTGGAGCTTTACCTGTCTCTGGGTATTTGTTTCAACTTATAGGTTCCACGGTCAGCTGGACAACCAAGACTACCGAGGCGGAGTATGTCGCGTTAGCCACAGCAGCTTATCTGGCTGAGAGGACTACTGGGAGAACTAGACACTGAACGATCACAACCGATAATCATGTCCGAAGACAAACATACCTGCATAACCTTCTGCAGCGCCGGCAGCGTGGCAGCTCAGTTGTCTGAAGCATATAGTTGTAAAGTACAACTTCATTAGAGACCTTTACATGTCATCAAGTAGAGGTGAAGTACTACCGTACCACTGGCCAGCTTGCGATCATACCGACCAAAGAGCAAGAGCATCAGCAGACTTTTCAAGACCTAAGAACAAGGCTGGGACTACAAGAGTATCTGTTTAAACTTCTGGCTTGAAAAAGAGTGTTAAGAAAAGCAATTCCACCAGTAACGACACTGCAATCTAGTTGCGCCATTAAATGTTTTTGTTTATGATTACCTTAGTAACTATTGTGAAAACAAATCCTTGCAACGTGCCTCGAACTGGGACATAAATTTTCCACACGGCGACTTCTGATCGGGAACTTTACAGATTCGAATGTTCTGGTCATTTCTTTTTACATAGTTGCCGCCTAGGAATGGTGCAAGCCGAATAAAATGCATAGCACTTGCCTTTTTGATGTTTGTACGGGTTTTCTCGTGAATTTTATCCATTCTTTTCCAATGTTCATTCCAGATAATCGAATAAGCTTTAGATGTTTGTGAGATCTTTTTCTTTCTCCGGTTTATTTAGATTTACAGGGTCTAACGCAGTGGTTCTCTTTTTCTGACTAGCATAGAATTTTTATGACCAATATCGCAGAGGTACCAACTGTTTTTAAGCCACAAAATCCAAAGCTGTAAGGAAACAACATCACAAAGAAGACAACGGGACCTGTAGCTCGGTTTCTTCTGATAAAAATGTACTAATGTAGATTTTATTCTCCACGTTTTTTAAAGACTTTTAATGTGTCCATCAATAGAATTCTTGTTTACATAATGAAACAAAGTATAATAGAGATTAAAAGAATCAGTAATCTGAATAATGGAGTTAAATTGTTGGAGAAACCTAAATAAAATAGTAGTATAAACCCAACTCCACCTGGTGCAATCTCTTACACCCAGCTCAGAAAATGCCAGCAGTAGATGTGCAGCAGTAGAATTGGCTCCAAAGTAGCGGAGATAGTTAGACTCTTAACTGAGAACATCCTTTTCTTTCACAAAAGAAGCCACATGTCGGCTTATATGAAGGTTGGTGGCAAGGTTATGCCTCCACCTTCGACTAATAGAGGCAGAGGCTCCTTGCAAACGAATGTTATCCGAGTCGGAGGAGCGCAGGAATACTCGGAACTTACGAACTCACCTTAAAATTTGAGCATCCGAAGGAGAGAAAAAATGGCCGAGGAAGCGAAAAGGCAGACTTAGGATTCTGCATCAGCCTAATTAGGGTTATGGAAACTCTAATGCTGTTTGCAACAGTAGCAAACACTATTATTACTGTACGCTAAAAATGTTCCCCGTCCAATACTTTAAGTCCAAAGAAAATTTTTCTCTTCATAAATACATTGTGTTTCGCAACAACGTTGTTACAGTTAACCGCTCCAGCAGTCTTCACCCAATGTAGAATTCTGATGCAGTCTTTGCCATTGCATACTTCACTTCAAGCGGTTGCGGTAAGAGTTGACATACCTATTTCAGCCACTGATGTAATATTTTATCTTCTTTCAGATGCAACGTGTAGGCTGAAAAGTCCATGATATCGCAACCATCTTGTAGCAGTTTCATAGATTATATATAACTCTACAGCAGTTTACACGACCTTTCTGCTGTTAGGGAATTTTACGCTTATAACCCTTTGTGGAGAAAACAAAACACAGGTGGGGTGGCTTAATGGAATCTTTTTTACACAGTGCGACGTCGTGATTTTAGACACGGGTGAATCTACTTATTTTAATTGATGTAGCAAAATATACGCCATCCAGAGATGGCGTAACTCGCCACACATATAAAGCGGTTCCCAAACTTTTTACGATGTCGAGGTATCTGTCAAGGATTTCTGTTTTGGTGTTTCAACTAATTGTTTTAAAAACTGGAGTCATTTATTCTAAGCTGTCGGATCATTAGTGGAACGAACCGGTTGATTCGGTTAAGAAAAGAGCCTACAATATTTAATATAGCTGCTACACAAGCAAACATAATAGTCTTTAAAATAGCACGCATCTCTGCGTGTAAAATTAAACTTTTATCGATAAGGTTTATCGTTTTTTTGCAAATATTTCAAAAGTTATGAAGTTTATGAAAAAAAGATACGGCTTTAAAAGAATTAAATTTGCTATACATTTTGTTGCTATCTTTATTTTTTTAAATTTATCATTTTAATAACTCATTCTTGTCCATTTGCTTAGCAAATTACTGAATTTACTCCTGGCATAAACTTAGTGTCATTATAATCAGCTGACAATGAAAAAATAAGGTTCGTTCAAAAATAACGGAGGTCACTATCGGAGGTATTGCCAATGCCAACATACATTTTACAACAAAATGAAGTTGCAGAGGCATACTGCCAACCTAACAGGCTAATAATTAAATGATTAATAAAATACTTTTATTTTTCTATTAAAAGTATTGGATAAATTTTAAATTCGTAAATGAAAGTTGTGTGGTGACCACACATTTACTTTTTCATTAACTTGCTTTCGTGTGTTCTTCTTATTGTGCCTTTTCCTTACGGAGGTTGGCGATCATCATGCCTATTTTGGTTTTGTTTATTGCGGCTCTAAATAGTTGAATAGGTGCATTTGAACCATTCTCCTTAAGCCACGACATTCTTCGTCTGCCAATGCTTCTCTTGTCCATTATCTTCCCTTGTATAATCAATTGCAACAGCTAATATCGCTGGCCTCTCGAGATGTGTCACAGATATTCTAGTTTTCTAGCTTTGACTGTGATGTTTACCTCTTGCTCTTTCCCCGTTTTTCTCAGGACCTCTTCGTTGTTGATCTTATCATTCCATGATATTCTCATAATTCTTGCGTTTGTGGGCTTTTCTCAATGTAGCTGCTTCTATCCCGTAGAATATGATTCGAAATATACGTAGCATATGTATTTTGGTGACATTGCTGATGTGTCTGTTCTTGAAGAATTGCTGCATTTTGACGAATGCGGCTTGGGCATTTTCCATCTTACTACTAAATTCGATTGAGTGGTCGTATATTCCACTAATCTATACGCCCAGGTATTTCTGCACTTTTTCGATGGTGGTGTTATCTACTATTAGTGGCGGGTTAGCGATCTATCATTTGGATAATAAAATGAACTTTGTTTTCCTTAAGTTTAATTTTAGTCCGTATTTCTGACTAAGTTAGTTAACTTTCTCCACCATGTTTTGCTTGTTTTATGCTATGATGACAGTGTTTTCCATTGGTTAAAATTCCGGCATTATCGTTATTAAAGGCTTCCTTTATAATAGCGCCTGAGTAGATGTTAAACAGAAACGGTGATAAGATATACCCCTAGCGTTTTTCTTTTCAAATTGTTATTTTCTCAGAAAATTCTCCTTCTAATAATGTGGTGGCTCTTTGATGAAAGTACAGGTTTTTTAAGATTCGTCTATTTCAGTCAAATTGAGTCTCGCCTATATCCTGATCTAGTTTATCGTAGAATCTAGAGTAGATAATTCTGAAGAGTACTTTTAGTGTGTGACTCATGAGGTTATTGATCCTGTGATATTCGCATTTTTTAGCATTGGGTTTCCTGGGGATCATAATAAATTGAAGTTAGCCACTCGGTTGGTATATTCCCTCTAATGTATATTCTGTTAAGTAGATCAGTTGGCACTACAATATTAGCATCATTGATCAACTTCAGTGACTCGGTAGGTATTTCGTCTGGTCCTGTGGCCCGACCTATTTTTGTGTCTTTAGGCGGATTTTACTTCGTCATTTGTGATTTCTGGACCCACCGTAATTCTTACCACCATCAAAAAAAGAAAACTGGAATATTTCGGACATGTTTTGAGAGGCGAAAAATACCGCTTATGGGAGTATAAAGTTGTTCTGTTCAGACTTGACGTCGATAGAGTAGTAAGAATTGCTATGTTGGTAGCCAACGTTTTGAAAGGAAATGCTACTTAAAAATAAAAAAGTAAGCTTTACATTTCCTCGATGTAATTTCTTTGACAATTGGTGTGTACTATGTGTGCTTCTTTGATGTTCCTTTGATTGTTCGAGAACCAGTTGCTTCTGAGGCGGCTCGATGTTTGTGACGATCTTCTCATATGTATCGTTTTTTTATGTGATTATTGTGAATTTTCAGTTGTAATCGATTCATATTTAGTCTTCTAGTACTTTTTTGTTTAAGTTGTTCTCTACTTCTATGTTTTACTTATGGACATTTTCTATTTTTTGCTGAACCTTTTTAGGCGTAGTTTAGTAGTGGATTAAAATCTGCACATGTGTGTCCGGTGCTTAATGATCCTACGTCTAGTATATTTTCGTATTTAATTTTTGGGTTTACAAGCATATAATCGATGGTTGAGTTTTTGGAGTTTCTCCATGTAACTATGTTATGTTGTTGTTTATGGTCAAAGCAAGTATTTGTTATTCTGATATTACTTTCAACGAAGAATTTTCAACATCTCCTCTTGATCGTTGGTCGTTGCTTCATTAAATTTCTGCTTTATCTCATACCCCGCAACTGGTTTTTCTGCATCTGGCGCATGCACTGAGATAATGTAGTAAGTATATTTCTCTGGTGGTTTCATGTTAGACATTTCTTACTTGGTGTGTAAATTGTGGTTATATTTTTGTTAAAAGTAACTGATTTGACTTAAATTCTTCACACTATTTTGGCATTATGTGTATAAATTTATCTGCTTATTTTAGTTTATTGTTAGTAATTGTTTAAGAAAATGAAATAAATAATATTTTTATTCGTATTTGCAGCCTTTTCATTTATTTATTTTTTTGTTAATTATTTGATAATATAATTTTAATTTTTCTCAACGTCAAAACAATGACCAGTAAATGGTTTATCCATATTTGGTAATTCTATTTGTACATTTAATCCATTATAAATAAGATGAGCTCCTAAATTATGTAAAATTATAGTCACAACGTTAGGTTGGTCCTTTAAATTGTTATAATGCAACCAATCTTCAGAATAAGTATTCAAATTATTATTCATTTTAGTACCATCAACTAAAAATTCATAGCTATTCCCATTTGGTACAATTTCTAAACTTTTTTCATTGTGAAGTATCTTAATAGCCTAAAAAATGTAAATATGTAGTTATACCTAGTAGACCAGCATTGGCATACTTACTATTTTATTAGTTTCTTTAATTTTTCTAATCCAAATTCCATTTTGCGAATCAATTGAATCTCCTACATACATAGTCCAAATTGGCGATAATTGTATGGGAATATTCACATCTTTAATATTATTAAGCAAGTTATGTTTCACAAAACATGTGCTTGTTAGCCCAAACGAATGCATTATTTTAAATAAATAACTGTATTGCAAATTACCTCCAAAGTGCATTTCATGAAATGGCCAAAATTTAAATGGAATTCCCATGTACTTGTTATTAAATTTAAACGAGTAGGTTTCAAAATCAACCAGATCACCAATCATTGGGTAATTCACAATAAACGTCATTTCATCTTTCTTTGGATGAATATCGCCATGTTGTTGTGTCAAATAGTCCGAATATTTGTATTTAAAGCGATACATTATACTTTTTTCTTCTGATTCACAGGATTTGCATGTTAAATTATAGATAAAATTTCTAATTGAACTGTAATCTTCATAGCATGCTAATGATTTTTGGTCACTCGTTTGTGACCAGATGTTTGCATAACAGTCTCCATAAATAAATTTACTTTTTTTTTGATCGGTGGATTGTTCTCCGGACATGGTAATATTGAACTGATCTTGTCCATTTATGCATTTTCCCTCTTCACCATTACTTTTTATAGTTAGACTACCATTAACCCTATCGTTAAACCAATTCCTTATACCACTTATACATATATGTACCTCATCTTCTTTAAGGTTAAAGCCGGGATAGGTCTCCGTAAAATTTAGGTGAATGTTTATTGCTTCTTTGGTATGTCCTACATTGGTATTAAAATTAGCATTAATATCCCAATATGCATATAATTCTTCTTTAGTTTTAATTGAGTAAATTAGATGTAGATTAAACTTTATTCCTGGTAATAAGATTATTTCCCCATGTTCGTATTCAATGTTAAATCGAAAATATATATCAATATCTCGAATGGGTTCAATTCTTAACATAAATCCATTTGTACCAACATCTGGTTGTAAATATAAATAATCCTCAATATGCATCATACTTAAAATAATTTTTTTGAATTTTGATTGAATATTTTCTTCATTGCGCCAGTCTAAATATGATGGCCATAAATTATATTCTGATGAGTTGGAAAAATATCGGTCACTATCAAAAGCAATAAACTGCGTGGAATATCCGGTAGTTAAAGATGTGTCTTTGTTAAGTATGTACTAAAATAATTATTATTGAGTTAATAAAAATATTATTTTTATTGAAAATTGTATCGGTAAATTGATTTGTTATAGCCGTTTTTGAATTAAATTCGCAAGGCGATAATGTAGCCAGATGAAAAGACTTGGTCAGGGAGTAAATTAAGCCTAATACTTTTATTAAAACAATTTTTTACTTTTCAGTTCAAATTTTAGGGGTTTAAATAAAATTTCGAACGTGCTACACGTTTACGCATATCCCTTAGGCTATGTACACATGGGCGCCTTGCAACGCGCGTCTTGAAATACAAGTGATCAAATGAATGCGTACATATGCAACGCTCGCTTCTTTCTAAACGCGCGTTACAACGCGCGTTTGGAGAGTTCCACACGAAACGCGAGTTAGACGCGCGTCTCGAGTTCCTTCATGTTGAATTAGACCGTACACATGACGCGCGTTACAACGCGCGTTTTGGAGATTTCCACACAGACATTTAGCTGCATTTAGCATTTAGCTCGCGCTTTGGATCAGTTCATGGTTACTTTTGGACAGCGTATTTTGTTACTATTTTTTGCAACGCGCCCATGTGTCCATAGCCGGTTTTTCTAACGCGCGTTG
>JARJDX010044791.1:0-12461 GCA_030264735.1 Gymnusa sp. GC000175
AAAAATGATTACAGAATTTGTTTCAAATTTATTTCTAGACACTTTTGTACTCCTATAATTTTTTCCATAAACTTGATGGTTTTTCAAATATTTGCAAAAAAACAAAAAAACCTCACCAATAAACTACCCCTTCTGGTTAGTGGATTTAAGCCAAAAGTAACTGGGCTTTTTCAATTATTGTTAAAAGCTTAAATATAAATTTTTGTGGTGATATCTTCAATAGTTTTTGAGAAACCTTGCTCACAAAAACGCGCCACACACTCACACACATACATACACACAAACATTTTTTAATTTTGGTTAATTCTTGGTAAGGGGACCCTAAAAGGTATATTGCCAGTAAAATCACAACTTTTTTTTTGACGATTACAATACTTTACCTAAGAGAAAGTAAAAATAGTAAACAGCACCAATTAAAAATTTATGGTCTTATTTCGTTTTACTGTTTATGTAGCGAGAAGCTGATTTATATTCTCTACAGATATTTTTTGTCCCATCAAATTATCGCTAATAATAACAAAATGGCCTAAAAGTATTTTAAAAGATTTTATATCAGCAAAGTGGCGCCTCTAGAGAACGTTTGTGGAGTTAAATCTTGACGCCTTCTTTAATAGTCAGCATTTTAAATGACACAAAGACTTTTTTTATTTACTATTTTATTATCTGCCTACCAGTCGATCAAAGCCGGTACATAGAAGCATGAGGAATTTTTGTAATTCGCCTAAAAGCTTATATGTATGGCGCTTCGCCATTGGTAAAAATTCATGTAAAAGGGTATTATTTCTAGCGACAATATTTTTATTGCTGGAAACTCATTGCTCACTTCTCGTTGGTAAAATTTAAAGACCTTCCATTTCCTTTATCTTTCTTCTCTGTACCTGAAATAAATTTCATTTTCGTAACAATCAACCGAACTCAATTTTTAATTTTTAATGCTAGAATTTATTGATAGCTTCTAACCGGTATTTATTTTAAGAAACTTGTTGAAATAATTTAGAATTTTGGTTTTTGTTGAAATAAAATTCTGAACAGCTGTAAACGATTATTGTTTATTATAATTAACTATTAACGATAATAATAACAAATATAAAAGGGTTTAAGTCATACGCCTCTTTCAATACTTCTAGTCGGTATTTTTAGATTACACAAAGAGTTTTTTATTGAACCTCTTATATTGTGTTTTCCGGTAGATCAAAGTCTGTAGATAAAAGTGGTATTTTTGTAATTTACTTAATTTTTTTTTTCAAGGACTACCATTATAATTTTAATTATGTGATGTAAATGTTTATTTAAAGTGGCCAACGACAACAGTTTTTAAAATATCAAGCCAACTCCTCTTATCAAATTTGTTCTTCCTACATATCTTCCTCACCCGCTATCATTAAACTTCAGCAGAAACCAGTTCGATATAACAGCCTTTAAATGAGTGAAAAATAAACGCTATATGTATTTGTTGTTTGGTTTGTGTATGACAGATGGTGGGTGTTTACGTAGAGATATTTAATGGTAGGTCTGGAGCCCTCTTGGCTTGTTTTCCATTTATTGTTGGTTTTAATCATGTTCGGAAGGCGGAATTGAATCGCGCGGGTTTGAGCATCGTATTCTTGGCAAGAGACACAATGGGAGCGGCAATAATACCTTCTGCAGTGGCGATATTTCACTCATCCCAGCTACTGGCGGCTCGAATTATTGCTTGAGAATTCACTCAGATACTCTCTCCTTCTCCATTTCATTGTAACGCCTCTCCATTTCATCTAAAAGCTCGGCAAACTGCCTGCTTGCATTACATCAATTAACTTAACAATGTTGCGCGGACATTAATCTATCTTTTAGCTATTTTATTAAGGAAACATTGTAGATCGGGCGCTTTTAATTTCGTAATGGTGTAATAGTAATACGGAGGTGACGTCAGGGGGATGTATCCTTGGCAACGCGTCGAGGCGGAACACGCAATTTTCATGTCTAAATTTATGGATTTTATTGCTGGAGAATTGCGGATTTCCGATAATTAGCAACGGGGGCAAATAAATCTGACTGAGACATGCAAATTTACATCCTTCTCCCCGACAGGGCGAGAAATCATTTTTGCTAACTTCGTGGGAATTGGTTTAAATATAACTCTGCGAGGCGAAGATCGATATCGTTGTGTCGGGTCGGGAGAAATTTATATTTTTATCCGCAAAAAAAATAACAAAGGGGGATGTTTAAGTATCCCATGTCAATATTTGACTTTTATCACAGTAATTGACTTTTTAACTAAGAGATCTCAATTTTTACGAAAAAAAATTATCTGAACAAAATAAATATATTGTTTTTATTTTACAAGTACATGAAGGTTTCTGTGGGGCTATTAAATCTCGATTCCTCCCTCAAGTGAGGACGTTCGGTTGAGTTAGCTCTCTATTTCTTATTTATTGCATTATAGAAGGTAAATAATTTTTTTTTTACCATGTACAAACGAAATAAGGTTGAATATGTTGGTATCCTTGGATTTGGGCCATCTTGGAACGCGATTACGTCACGGGTAATAGTTTTCTCGCGTTGAGTCGTTAAGATATTTAAGTTTTTTTTTGTATTCTAATTTCTGTTTTAAAACGTTGGCTTCGTTGTTAGGGATGTGCTGTTTTCGAGAGCAATGGAGCCGCAGAGTCTGGATGATATTGCGAATGCGCGGACGAAATATTTGCTCCGGGCCTCGAACCTGGCCCAGTCGCGATCTGCGCGCCGTCCACACTTTATCCCGGTACACGAGAGACATTTAACACTCTCACAATAGTGATCTTACCCGTCCACCACCTGCCGTCCCGTGCTCCACGGCGCCACTTGCCAACCTATAAAAATAAACAAACATGAAGAGGAACAAAAACAAACGCGATATGTAAGCCGATCGGAAGAGATCCTGGCTGAGGGCGGCAACTTCAACAACTATTTCACGATCAGCTGTAATTTAATTCTTCGTTTTCTCTTGACTTTGAGAAAAACCATAAACATTACAACGAAATGTTTCCAAATTATGGTTTCTCAATTTAATTCTTCTTCCAACTGTTTTAAGTTTCACAGCCATCTACCTAAGGCTAAAGTTAATTAATTATTGGGCAAGTGGCGCTTTGTGGGTGGCTTACTATCAAAATACACGCTTTCATTACTTTTGTTATTTCCATCTGGCCAAAAATCGTCGAGTGTTTTACCATTTAAAAATAAAGAAGTCGGCGATTTCCCTTCTCCAAAAATGTCTTACCACGTGCGTTATTGAATTTGCTCATCGCTTACGCTTATTAAATATTTTAAAATAAAATTTGTGAATGCAGCCCGAATTTCTCCAAAAACCAAAAAAACGTCCTAATGATTAATTACGCAATAAGCCCACAATCACATGCCTTCCATAGTTTGTAACGAATATTAAATTAAATTAAATTTAAAACTAAACAAGAGGATTGCGTTTATAGTTTATACGAGTATACAAATCTCTATTTGATAATTATACAAGGAAAATAACGCAAATTTTTGTGATTTTTTTTATACATTCCAAGCAAAGGATTAGAAGAACAGTCAAATGTGATAGTTGTGTAATTTGAGCGCGAGCGCGCTTTTTATTTGTTAATTTTTCAACGTTATCTTTTGCTGAAGATGATGTTGACTGTGGTGGTGTTACGCATGGGGTCGAACACTAGACATTGAGGCGCGCTGATTGTTTTTGGTTATTAATGTTCGATATGTCCCCACGACAAAGACGCGATGTTTGCTATGACGGAGTACTTCGGCGAATTCGCCCTTGCCAGGTACAGGTAATGACACACACTTACTCCTTACATTTTTTACATAATAAAATGTATGCAATCCACCTAACACAACAACGCAACCAGGATTGCATGCATGCATATTACTTGCATAGTTATAATCGTATGCAACCCACTTGACACGTTAAATGGGTTGCATATTAACTAATATTATTTCCGCTTAAATTATTTAAATTTGACCAATTACACTTAACGTTGTCAGCGTTAAATTTATTATCTTTTTAAACTTTCAGTGGATTTTCAGGAAAGGATTATTTCTGCTTCTTTTGTAAATATTTTAAAGGAATAAATTTGCTTAAAACCGTCCTCAAAGAGCGTCGTCTCTTTCACTTCGGAATATCATAGCCAAAGCAGACAAACCCCCATCCACACTCCCAACCCTTTTCATCGCGTCGTGTTTGCCATGAATTATTCAAGCGCGCACGCTAAAAACTCTAACCTTATTTGCCCTGAAATCTTCAATAACATTAATTTTTTGCTTCTTCCTCATATTAAAGCATATAAATGTCGGGATGTTTTTTTATTACTTTCTTACGTTGCTTTTTTAAATTTAATTTGCAACCCCAATTATGAAGTGTATGTAATGAAAATGGGTAAATTTTGGAATGCGGGGTGGGAATCCTACATGATAGATCAATGAGATTCGCCTGTAATGCGGACGGAGTTGCGCCTGCCAAAAATGTTTTTTTTTTGAAATTTGGCACAAAAGACACATTTGTATACACCACATTTGCCTTTTCACTCTAATTTCCAATCGCTTAACATGTGTATTGTCAAGCACGACATTCTAATTAAGGTAATAGTGCATTCAAATGATTTGCAACTTCAAATACAAATGGTGATACCGAGCTAATTGTGGTCGATTTAAAATTATTAAACGTTGATGGCAAAGTGAACACTTCCAACGAATTGATCGACTAATTACTAATAGAGCTTTAAATTTGAAAACAAAATATTCTAAACACATTACTTGTCCAGTAATAATCCTTTCTATATACTGTCTTAATGCGGATGAGAAATTTTTTGTGTTTACCGAGTACACACAGATTATAAATATTGCAAATGATTAAATAATTCTTAATTTTTTCCTTCTTTTAAAACAAAATAACTTAAGGCTCCAAGCCTTACTTCTGTGATCCTTAGTCATAAACAAATAAAGTCCAAAAAGCGTTATTTCTTCTTCGTATTGTTCTGCTCCTATCGAAGACTGGAAACTATAATGGCAATCTTTACTTCGTTGACTGCTGTTCTAAACAATTCTTACAACGATATTTCCAAAACGCCAACCCGGATCAAAAATTTTCTTAACAAAAATTTAAGATCGTCTAAGGATCTTTAAAAAATACTACAAATCATGTATTTTATGTTACAGCCTATTTTTTTAGAGCGCCAGCAGACGTTGTATTTTTACTTTCCGTCGTGGATTGCGCGTTATTGCAGCTGATCACTTTTTTCCTTATTAATTAATGCCCAAGCTTCATTTAAGCATTATCAGCTGACCGTTAGTATCACTTATTTTGTTTTACTTTGACCAAACTACCCCCCCCCGCGATGTCCCTTTGAAGAACCAGCTGATTAAGCTTACTTTAATTCCCTTTTTTCAAACAACAAATTCACAAAGTTTTAGTCTCATTAATATAAAAAAATACTCTTCTAGTTTGCAACATTTATGGCGCCGCAGTCGACCAGCTGACGGTCACCACTCGTTTTCTAAACAACATATTTACAAAATATTAACGTCGTTAGTATGACCGACGATTTTGTGACGCTGGCTCTCGGATTATTAGGGTCCACCTCTCCATTGAGAATAATAATGGGGAAAAGACATAGCAGCGAAGTATTCTTAATTTAAGATCTGGGGAAAGATCCTTATTGCAAAAGAATGTGTTTATCTTTGTGAATTCAATTTTGCCATCCCTATTCTGGTTCGAATTTCTTATGAGCTTATTCTTTTAAAGTCAGCATCAGAAACTCTTAACTGGTCATTGTTATTATTAATTTTTGATATCATCATAAACAATGTTTTCTTTACATACATTTTAACGCTCCATTCGTTACATAAAGTATAGATACAATACGATCAACTAGCCGTTAAGATCTTCTAGAATTTCTTTATTTATTATCAACTAATTAGATTGGCAATTAGTATATCTCTCCAACTTTATTGAAATACTATATCAGGTGTCCCGTGACTCGATGGCCATACCTTAAAAGCTTATTCCTTGGGTAGTTCTAAGTCGAAAATGCTATACACTTTTCTCCAAAACTCAATAGTTAGGAAGTTATGGTTAATAATAATTTTAAGAGAGCATGGAGAATAAAGTAAAATGCATGCTGAGTAAAGTAATGTAATGTTTTTTTTAATTAATACCAACATAAGTTTAAAGTTTAAGTTTAAAACGTCCGCCCACTGCCTCACAGCACATTCTTGCTCTTCTAATAATAGTAGCTCTCTGAGTGTCTGGGTCGTTTTGTATGGATGCAGCTGCAACCACAATATTTTGTATTAGCTCATCTCTTGTTTGTGGTTTATTTGAATAAACTAAACGTTTCAAATGTCCCCAAAGCTAAAAGTCGAGAGGTGTTAGGTCCGGTGATCTCGGAGGACAAAGAACTGAAACTCCTCTTCCAATCCACTGATTAGCAAAGTTGTTATTTAGGTATGTTCTTACATTTATACCAAAATGAGGAGGTGCGCCGTCATGTTGAATGAAATCAGATGTCAACTCTGTTTTGAAGTGGAACATTCTACAATAATTCTAACAAATCGTTTTGTAAAAAAATTATTTAATTCTTGGATGTTAAACGTTCTTGAAATACGAATGGCACAATAAGATTATTAAAAATACCACACAAAAAATTCACCGAAAAGCGGTGTTGCAATTGCATTTCCGTGGTTTCAAAAGGGTTTTTAAATGCCCATGAATGTGAATTTCTGGTATTTGTAATTCCATCTCTGGTAAAAAAGGCTTTATCTGTAAACAAAATTCGTTCACAAAGCTGTTGGTGTGCAATCAACCAACGACAAAAGTCAACACGCGCAGCAGAGTCTGCAGATTGTAAATGTTGAACAGATTGAATGTGATATGGGTACAAACCAAAATTGTGTAATGTGCCCCACCTTTCATTCGACTAACATAAACACGATTAGATATTCTTCGTACGCTAGTGGAAGGACTATTTTTGATCATGTCAAGAATTGCTTCCTCTTGAGCAAGTTCTTACTGTACAGGAAGTTCTGCGGTAGCTTCAGGAAAATGGCCTGTTTCGGTCAGATGACGATGTACATTGATGAACACTTTCATATTAGTATTAGGTATTCTTCAAGCAGAGAACCTCCTCTGATATTCTCGCACTGGCGCTCTTGCATTTCCGTCACAGTATCCATAACTAAAGTGAATACCGGCATATTCTTGATATTAAAACGTAGCCATAACAAACTTATGACATAAAAGAATATGACAAAACAAATTACAAACATAATATCAAAAAAAAATTATATGGCCTACCAGTTTTTTTTTAAATTGTCCATAGCTCCTTAACTATTAAGTTTTGAAGAAAAGTTTATAATGCATTTTCGACTGAGAACTACCCAAGGAATACGCTCTTAATCTATGGCCATCGATTTACGGGACATCCTAGTTACTAGGGTCATTGAATAAACAATTTTCTAGAGAATTCTATATTCAATGCTAGGGTCTAGTATCAATACCCGACTTCATAAAAATGTGCTACCATCTAGATTGAACTATAGGAAATTCTGCAAACATAGAAACAAACATATTTAAAGGTGTACACAGACCCATCGGAGTTGGTAAATAATCACCTGACCGCGTAATAGGCCGCCCAAATGACATTTGATATTTAATCATGTGCAATTAATCAGATGTTTGGATATTTGAATCATTAGCGTTTGATGTAACTGACAGTAAAAATTCAGTTGTGTTTGTATTTTTTTTCTAATTTAATACTCCTCTATGTGATTAATAAAATAATGAACAATATAAAAAAAAATTGGCAGTCCAAGGCCGATGCCGATAAAAATGAAAACTTAGAACTTTTAGTCTTAAAATTTGAAATTTCATAATGTTTGCACTAATGTTGCACAATACGTCAGCTGTATAGCTACAGATAATATACTGCTATAAGCATGTCGGTGACGCGAACGCACGAGATTTCACCCATCCAAAAAGCGTCTAACGCGCACAGCACACGGGTGCTGTGCTTGCGCCAGTCGTGAAGTCATGAGCATGTCGGTGACGCGAACCCATAAGATTTTTCCCTACCAAAAAGTGCCTAACGCGGCTAAAGAAGTTTTTACTTCAACAAGATAAATTTTACGGTTTTCCAAGTGTTGAGTCTTTATTTTTTATTATTCAAAATAACAACCAATATTTTCTTAATATAAACCAACTCGTTTTTTAATAGTTTTAAAGACTCTCTGCAATTTCTCCTCATTTATGCCACCAATGTTTAGTAGCTACCTCTAATTCTTTAAAAGTGTGGACACAATTTTTGAATACGTTATTTTTCAAACGGCCAAATAGATTATATTGTTAAATCAGGACTTCTTGGAGAAAATAATCCTTGGGGAATTAAAAGATCTCCAAATATTTGTCTTAAATAATCAAGAGTCTCACGTGCAGTATAATCTGTTGCCCCATTCTGTTGAAAAAATCCCTCTTGTAACTCATTACCATGCAACTATATAATGAATGGCTGCAAAATGATATTGCGATATCTCTCACCATTTATTGGTTATGCAAAAATATTGCGCCAATAATATCTTCTTAACACAGCCACCCAAATTCCAATTTTGATCGGGTGTAAAATAATTTCAAGAAATATATGCGGATTCCCTGTGGCCCGTTCTATAGTTTTGACTATTGACATAACCTGACGACTGGAACCACGCTTCGTCAGACATAAAACTCATAAAAGTCAAGTTACATCATTTAAATTTTGCATGAACCATTGGCAATATTGCATACGTTGTTTAAAATCGCGTGGATTTGGTTCTTGCGCACTGGAATCTTGGTGCATTTTTAGCTTTTTATTGAGTGCTTTCTGGCAAAATCGATAAGAAATATCTATATAAGCTAAAAAAATTATTTAGAATAAGAACAGATAAGCGTTGTAATCAATATGCGCAGACAGTTTTGCGATGGATTTTTGTGTGATTTTTTGTTCCATTCGGGATTTAATATCTTCTACAACATTTTCTGTTAAGAGGCTAGGTCTACCTATTGACTTTCATTTACAAATGCAATGCTTGCTTTCAAAGCTATGAACAAGATTTTGTTTATGTTGTACGAAGTTCTCACAATGTACATTAAAATTTGGGAAAGCTTCAGCAAACTGCTCAATGCAATTTTGCTAGACGTATGTTCATAATCCATCTGCATTTCACATGCCACTTCTAAATTAAGCAATATAAATAAATGCGTCTTGTTCACTTCTAAATGGCATGCCTCTTATTATCTAATATATTTTATATTATTAATATATTTTTTAACTGTAAGTAAAAATTACTATCAAACACCATGATGGATACTTTGTTTAGCTTTAAAACCAACTTGTTTTGTTTGAACGTTTAAAATTCGCTTACACAGTTAAAACACAAATGAACTTTTATCGTCTATAACAAAGAATACCAATGATTGCAATATCAAAAATTCTGATTAATTGCACAGGATTACCACCATTAAATATAAAACACCGTTTTGTTTGCGCGGCCAAGTGGTTATAATTCAATTACGATGAGTCTGTATATAAGATATGTTTACAATATGTGACATCCATACAATATGTGACATCTCATTAATATATTAACTAATAATGATAGAAGTACATCTGGATGGGTATATTTGCTTAACAATTATGCTTAGCAATAAATAACGATGCGTTTCCAAAACGTTAAATTTTTATAAAGTGATTGCAAAAAACGAAAAACCCTATCACTTTCGGTTAGTGGGTTTCAGACAAAAATTAACGAAATTTTTTGTAAAAGCTTTTATATCAATTTTCAAGTCGACCAATTAAGCTATCTGAGTTGTAGAGAGGACACAGAGAGTAAGACACCACATTGAAAATCACTCTTTCTGAATAAGATGTTTCGACTTCTCCGAATATTTTCACTAAATTTTGATTTTGAAAGTGGGAGTGGTGACGCTATCTTGAAGCAAAGTACTGTACAGTCTCTGAAAAAGTATTTTTACGCGACACAATGCAAAATTTGATAGAAAATTTTATTTAAAATATTTTTTTACATGCCAATATATACTGGTCAAGCTGTATTTATTACTCAAAATAAATGTAAAAGGAACGAATATTAAAGACCTAAACTACAAAATTAAAATCAGAAGTTCAAAGACCATTCAGCGCAAGTTAAATGAAGTTAAATTTAAAATCGTATCCCATACCCATAAAATTGATAAGAGAAACCTCCTGATGGTTTAACAAAATTTTTATTGACTGCTTTAACCGGACCCTAGACGGTCATTTTATTGTGCAATAATATTCGGAAATTCCCTGTAAGGTTATATTTAAGCAATAATTTAGTTCACGTCTTCACCTTTAAAGTGAATAAATAATCAAGTGCATTAGATTTGTGCTCGAAGATGAAAACGACGAAACGGAGATCGTTGAAGAAGTGCGTTAAAAAAGGAAATATAGTTGAATGTACAGCTTGACCAGTATATATTGGCATGTGAAAAAATATTTTAAATAAAATTTTTTATCAAATTTTAAATTGTTTCACAAAAATACTTTTTCAGAGACTGTACAATACTTTGCTTCAACATAGCGCTACCACTCCCACTTTTAAGTGGGAGATACTCATGCGCACCTATAAGTTGGCAGCCAGCTTGGGACTTGGTCAAGCTGTATAATAAAATAAATATTCTCTTGTTTTTTTTACTTATGTCACCATAATATAGTACTTGAAGCGCAATTTAAGTCTTAGTCAGAAGAATTAACTGATACTGTGTGGCCACAGCTTAGTATCTCTAGTATATTCTTCAGGTAGGTCAGTTTTTTCTTCTGTTGTTGGTGTGTTAGTATCGCGAAAAGTGTGTGGCATCGGAGACAAAAGGAAAATACCATTTTTTCTTTTTAGCAGCTGCTTTAACTTCTAAAGAGAAGAAAAATGAAAAGCAGCGCAAATAAGAAAAGTATTAATCAAGAAGTGATTGAATAGGAGCATAACCTGCTTAATGAATTACGCAACATAGAAGAAAAAGACTTTTGTAACTAGCTCTGGATGATAAATTAAGGAGGATTTTCCTTTTTCATGCGGCCATCACGAAATTTTCTAACGAATATCTAAACGAACTGCCAGTTGACCGGAGGGAACTGATGTCTTACTGCTAAGGCCAAGTACCAGAGATTTTTCTGAAAACATTATCCAAACGAACTGCCAGTTGACCGCAAGGAACTGATAACTTGCTGCTAAGGCCAAATACCAGAGATTTTTCTGAAAACAATTGCGCAATTTCTTTAGCTAATTTTTAGACATAAAGTCACACTTAAACAGAAAAACTAAGCGTATATGGGGCCCTTTACGCTACAGTATGCAATAACAAGCAGCCTTTTAAAGAATGTAGACTAAAAAATATTTCTTTAATTTTGTCAAACGCAAATTTCATTGCAAGAGCTAAAAATTGTAGTTTTCTTTAAATAGGTAGACCCTTTGTTCTTCTACTTCTTACTACGAGACTTTTTCCTACTGGATATTTTTTCTTCTGGGCAATTTATTTCTCGACATTTTAGTTTTTTTGTCTTTATACCTTGGACGCTTCTCAACTTTCTTATCCCCTGGACTTCCTGTTCCCTTAACGTTTTGCCTTGCTCCAGAACCAAATGCTTTTGGACTTCTTTTCCCATGATTTCTTGTTTATGGTTTTCTTCCTTTTCAATTTCTTGCATCTTAACTTTTTGCGCCTCGACGTTCTGGACCTGTAATTCTTGTTTCGTTGTTTTCGTTTAGTGATCGGACGAAAACCGATGACATGGCTGGTAATTTAGATCACAGCATCTAACATTTATCAGCTTGTTCTTGAACTTCTTGCGCCAAGAAGTATCTAATTAGTTATAAACCATGTAGAATTTTTTTTGTAAATATAATACTAACTATAACCAATTTTCATTAAATTCACTTTCGCGTACCCGGCGCCTCCACCAATTATCTGGAAATTTTTTACACTTAAAGGGAAACTATCACCAACCAGTAACTTACAATTAGGGTTAAAAAATATTTTATTATAGTTAATAATAATCCTTTATTGCCCAAAAAATTATTATTAATCTTTATATTTTAACTTTCATTTACGAAGTAAGAGAAAGTGTAGTAATCGCGAAAATTTTTAAAATCAAGATTTTTGCGGAAATATTCTTTTTCGATTCCCCTCATTTCGAAAAAGTTGTTTTTAAAGTGGTGTCTATCGGTCTGTGTTCTCTCCACATCTCAGACTGCTTAACTTAAATTTATACCGGGTGGTCCATTTAAAGTGTTTTTCGCAAATATTTCGAAAACAAAACATTTAATGCAGAAATGACCTGGGTAAAAAATAATCGTACAGAATGGGGTCATACTTCTGTAGTATTGGCTTTGACACAGGTGGCGCTGTAGTCGCTAAAACAAGGTCAAATCAATTATTTTAAATG
>JARJDX010044804.1:0-23816 GCA_030264735.1 Gymnusa sp. GC000175
AAATAAATTGGAATTGGTATAAATTTAAGTATTTTGCAATGAGCCATAAGTATACTAGAAAAGAGCCACAGTTTGGCCACCCCTGCTATATATCACTAGATTTAAACGAGCATTGACAATGACTATTCCTGATCGCTAAATCGCCGAAAATTTATTTAAAATCGCGAAATAAGTCTGCAGTTTTCCATGCTTTTACAAAATTATATAACATAATACGACGAATATGAGGTACTTTTCGAGACACATTTTTAACTCAAACCCCTAACCTTTATTTAAATTTATATTATTGACAGATGTCAATTAAACATCCAATTTAAACAAAAAAACGACAAGAAAAAAACGCCGGATAAATATAAATCAACCTAACATTATTTGATGTATACAAATTTTCAATATTTAGAAAATTAACTGCAAGAGTCTGAGATCATCACCCGTCCGAATTTTTCAGTAGCGTCCCAGATTGTAACCCTATATACCTAATAAATAAATGACCCAGATTATGAAAATAATCCTGCAATGTGTAGTATTGTATAAATCATTTTTTTAGTTAGTTGGATGAAAAGTTGGTAAAACTTTGTATTTATAAATATAAATCTAATGTCTACTAACTTTTAAGTAGATAAAAGAACAAGTTTAAAAGAAAAAAGTTAGATTAGTCAAAAAAACCATTGGCAACAAAAACCAGGTTGCTTTAGGTTGGGTTAGATCATTTTTCTTATTCCGGATTGATTAAAAAACCTGGTCACTTTATGCACGACACCCAAAAACTTTCACCATGTACCCTGTTTAATTATACATAAACTACTCCTGATAATTTGTTTTTTTTTTAGTCCTTTCGATAGTTCCAGTTGGGTTGATATTATTTTAAATACAAGCAAGCACCGTTGCTGTTAAAAGTGTTTTGTAATAGCAATTAAATTCGTCTAAAGCTATTGGGTTTCAAAACATTTTGGCTCCCAATTAGGTTATTTATTTCAGTTCTTATTTTTTCATACTCTTAGTTTTTTTGGGTTTTACGTTAAACAGATTTGTGGTCGTCTTTCTTGGTACCCGTTTTTAATAAACAAGAAGAACGAGAGGAGATCAACTGGCCTTCCTTAATTAATTTTCGCCAAAATCTGTAATATATTTTCTCATTGCGTACGTAAATCATTTTAGGTTTTATTTCGTAATTATTAATATTTGGGGATTTAAAATTTAAATGCGTGTGATTCAAAAATCACAAATAGTTTTTAAAATTGATGTTCCAACGCAATTAATGCAATATCTGTAAATTAAAATTTTGCTAAACTTTCTCTCCACACTCCACAAATTTTACAAAGCAAGAAATATAAAAACTTGTTAATTTCCTATGAATATTTTTTCGCAACAATAAGAAGAACTTTAATTATAGTTATAGTACAAAAAGAAAAAATATTTCATTGTTTAGCATTTACGAGCAATAAAAATTGTGATTAATGGTTGTATGTTGTAAGATTGAGATATTAATGATTTATTTAGTGTTGTTTTGATGGGAGGGAATGAAATAGTGGTCGGTGTTGTGGTGTCCCAAATGTGGATAGGAAACCAAAGCAGAGCAACACGTACCCGTACACTGATTTACACGAGTTTGCAAATAAACCATGTTAAAAGTGCAGTTGCAACGAGCGATGCAGTGCATGTTTTAAACGGTTAGTTTGCATAGCCTCTGGGTGCAGTTCACACCAGTCGAGCATGTCAATTACCCGCAACAGCGTTGACAAAATGATGCATCTTCTCTCTAGATTGAGGAAATATTTACACAAATTGCCTAGCATAATACACGCAAACTATTATTATTTATATTCATTATATTTAATAAATATAGCAAATTAACAATTATAACCTGTCAGGTAAGCTGATGTTTTATGAGACTGGTTATGAGTGCGTTGTGTGAATCTGCGTGGGATAATCGACTGGTCATCGATGATAGATAAACGTAAATTAAAGTCTATAAATAAGATATACAACCGAAAAAAATCGAATAATTCATTTATCTCTAGACGCTTGTTTCGTTTAGTTTTTTTTTTATAAAAACAGATAAAATTTAATAATAAAGGAGAAATTCAGTTAGTCTTCTAAATGAACTTTAAAATACTTGAATGAACTTGAATCAGAACGCGAAAATTTTAATAAAAGTTGCGCGCTAACTTTAAAAACAATTAAGAACTTTTTTTATAATATACATATAAAACAGACCATTTGTTTTTTAAGATTTAGATTAAAATAAGAAAATAATACGCGGGGAAAATTAAAATTTCAAATTAAAATTTACATACATAGTGCTAGGGAAAACTAAATTAAATTTCCAGATGAGAAAAAGAATATAATTTAATCAATATATTAAAAAGTTTCGCAAACAATTATTTCACTTTATAAAAGGATGCGAAATGATTTTTTTTTTAATCTCAGAAAAATAACATACAATTTACATTGTATAGAACAAATATAAGCTACGTTGTGTTATAAATATTTACATTACAAGGCGTAAAATTAAGTGCGTTATGCTTTACAACAAACTCAATTACTTTTGACATAATAAAAAAAAAACAAAGTGCAATATAAAAGGTTATTATGAGTCAGCTTTGTAGGATTAACTTTTTGGAAGATATATTTTAAGGTCCGCAATAAATTAATTTTTAATTTATTTCTGAATAATAAAACGCATTAATGCATCACAGAGAAATCTCTTTGTGAAGATTGCGACTCGATGTACATTGTGCACAAAACAAATTTGATAGCTTGAAAATTGACCTTTCAAAACGACGAAACGTATTTGCTTTTTATAACACACATACTGAGTGTTATAAAAATATGAATTATTAAAAATTTATAAACTAACGCTCAGTTTTGTAACGCGTAGTTAATTACCAGTATGACTAAATTGTAATATTGTTAATAACAATATCATAACAATGTTACATGTCAATTTATTCATATAGTTAACTAACTGCTCTTTATAGAACCGGCCTAAAGTATTTATTTAACCTAGCAATAAATGTACATTAAATATATTGTCATACAATTTAGTTAAAGATGTGTTAACTAACTATGCACAGAGTGCAGCTTTAGAAGACAAAAAACAAATGCAAAACAAGTAAAAATTATATAAAATAGATTTTGTAATAAAATTTGTACATCTTATAACATTTGAGTGTTTTGTCATCCTCATTCTAAATATTTTAGGTAATATTACCGAAAAAATATAATTTAACAGAACAGAAATATCATAGAAATTAATTTTAATATTTAAAGCGATTTTAAATTTTCATAATCACATTTTACCTCCCAAAATGGGTAAAACTGAATTTTTTTTCTTTTACATCGATGCGAGAATAGACCTACGTGTGGTAAAATGTTCGCAACTTAATTTTTCATCAACTTGAGGATGTCATTTTGTAGCTAAAGTTAAAGAGTACTATAACGAATTAAAATTCGGTTTAGTGCTTTTTAAGACATTTTAAAATAAATTTCCTTGCAAAAAAAGTTAAAAAAATGTAAATTACCCAAAATAGAACAAACAACTGATTTTTAGTAATCAGTAATACAAAATTAGGGTAGAAACTTAAAATGTTTTCTGATTATTTCAAAAATTGTTTTTTACTTCAGCTTTTAAAAATTGATCCCAAAGATTTTGATTTTTGATATATGTATAACGTAAAGTCTATTGCCAGAACTCTCCTTACTTTTGTAGAAATATCTTATCCTTACATGATTGAATGAATTTTGGGTATTCGGGATTTTAAGCATTCGGGATTTTGGGCATTCGGGATTTTGGGAATTCGGGATTTTAGTATTCGGGATTTTGGAATTCGATATTTTGGGGTAGAACCCAAGAAACACGTCATATCTCAGACACCTTATACGTAACAACAAATATGTACTGCTACATCTCACAGTTCATAATGGAAGAATAAATTACTCTGAAGAAAGGCGACTTCTGCTTATGAATTGGCAGGAACCAGGACTACTTCAGCAGCAATCGAATCTTACACCAAAGAAATTATTTGCTAGTTATTATTAAGCCTATTAATAAGAATTTAACTTATAGTTTCGGGCATAACAGCCAAGTTCAGCCAATAGCCGAAGCAGCTGACGCCGCGAAAAAAAAAAACAGCCAAGTCTAAAACGCGGAGCTAACTTGCTAATGAATACTGGTTTAAATTGCTTTGCGTCAATTTATTATTAACTTATATCTAAAGACATTGCTTATCGTGAAGCTGAAGTGACATGGGGGTATTGTTTGGGGATAAGGGTATTATTGTAAACTTTTCGGATAATCAGGTGATCATAGTTTATGACTCTTTTGATTTCGATGCAACTTTAAGCCATGTAGCATGAATTCGAAATCAAAAGAGTGCTGAGGTTTGACCTACGACCAAATGATCATCCGTAAATTTTAAATTAAAAAAAAATTATATTTTTTTTTGTTGGAGGTAAAGAACAAAAAAAAGAAATTTTTTCATTATTATTTATTAACATACCAGGATTACCATTTTTTATAAATAAATTAGGGTTGCCAACTTTATTATTAAAAAAATGTTAGGGTTGCAAATTCTTAAGCAAATTTCTCAATCATGTTGAAAGATAAAATACAAATGTACAAAGGCAAGTACAACAGTTAATGTTGGCCAGGATTAAATATGCTCTTGCACAAAATTTACTGTCAAATAGAAAGTAGCATCAACCTTATTGTTGGACCAACACATCTCAAAAAGAATATTAGGACATTGAGAAATATATACTTAAGTCGGTGTAATGTTATTATACGTATGAATGCGGTAAAAATAGACAACTTGCCAGTGCTAGGATATCTAGACTCCACAGAATTTAGAACTACAAAGTAAAAGCTTTCCTAAGGCATCGAAGAGTATCTCTCGGCGTATTCAAAAAGGAGGACATGGATGATAAAAAGTGGTCCCAGAGAATTTTCCATTGGGTCTCTTCCGATAAGGATGCGATATGGATGATGAACGATGGTTCAAAATAATATTCCATTGGATTTGTCTTGCAAAGCTTAAAAAGAGGCGACCAAGAAGATAGTAGAATGGAAAAGCTTGTAAGATAAAAGAGGATAGAGATTAAGAGTGAAAAGGCTGACTTTGGCTCTTCAATATCATCCCTTGATAAGAGATTGTCGCACTTAAAGTAAAGACACTCAAATATATTATTTATATTTAAAGGTTGAAATTTGAATTTTGGTACATAGAACATCTTCGGACTTAGGTTATTTAATTTACATTCCACGTGTAAACCCAGCCTACCACAACTTCGCGTATTTGGCCATCTTGATATTTTGCTCTGTATTAAAAGTTTTAAAAAAAGTTACAAATAAAAGATATTTAGAACCTCATTTTAACCGCAGATGTCAAGCTTTAATTTTCAGTCCATGTCGTCATTTTTTATTAAGTTTTAATTTGATAACTAATAAAATGTGATTATGTTCCTGACAAAAGTAACGTAAATGAACGTCGTGTGGAGACCACAATCCTTTTATTATTGTTTTGTATAGATTTTTTTTCGATAGCTTTGGAGATTTTTCATATTATTTTTGATACGTTCAAAAATAGTCAAAATAATCAAAGAAATTTATAGGTTTGTATATTTTGGACTTTTGCTCTATTCAATGATTTTTACTTTATCATAAAATAAAGTATTGTAATCGTCAAAACAAAGTTGAGATTTTAGTAGCAATATACCTTTTAGGGTCCCCTAACCAAGAATTGACCAAAATTAAAAAATGTCTGTGTATGTGCTAATGTCTGGCGCGTTTTCGTGGGCAAGGTTTTTAAAAAATATTAAAGATATCAACACAAAAATTCATATTTAAGCTTTTACCAAAAATTGAAAGAGCCCAGTTACTTCTGGGTTTTTGGAAAATATTTGAAAAACTACCAAGTTTATGGAAAAAACATAAAAGTGTACAACAGTATCTAAAATTAAATTTGAGACAAATTTTGTTAACATCATTTTTTCAAAATTTTACATTTTAAAAACTCATTGTATGAAAAAGTTAGGTGGTAACCACATCAGATTTTTATAGGTAAGGCTACAAAAATTCGGATTTTACTTGTTGTAAAATATTAGGTAGTTGTCATTGTATTTAAAAAAAAATTATTAAATGATTGGGGAGGATAGTTGACGTTAATTGCCTTACATTATGGTTTAGGTCGCTTAAATTGTTTTATTTTACCAAAAAAATCTGTTACTCTCGCAAGGAGCACTATCGTAGCCACGGAATAATCTAATAACTAGTATTAGCGTGTTATAGCAATTTTTCTAAATCTAAATATAAGCTTAGACTGTCAAGCTGACAAATTTTAGTTACGACACTGTGTATATTATATGATAGTAGAAATTACGAACACGTTATCAAAGTAGAGGGAGTAAATAAAATTATGAGCTATTTTAAATTTGGCAAATTTAATACGACTTTTTTCGATGCTGTTTGATGCTGTTGGTTGAAACAGATAAAGCGTCTTTGTCTGTCTTTGATTTTTTGTGGAGAGCTTTATGTCTAAGGGCCTAAGGCTTTAGGCTTGGGGTATATTAGGTGGCCTAAAAATTTGACTACTTTTTAGAAGGATTAATACTTCTCAAGTAGGATTTTAATATTATTTTCGATTTCCATATGAATAGAAAATGTATGAATTTAAAAAAATTATTTTATATTTACCTAAAATTTTCTAAAAAAAATATATGGTATTTGTTGGAGCGTGAGAGCCTAAGTGGCTATCGACTTGTCGAGGTCCATCTACCATGTAAATTATATAAGTTTTAAAGCTCGATCATTTAAAAAGTTTGTTAATTTTTATTAACGTAAAATTATTTTTAATATCTGGGGATAATACTCTGAATTCTAATTTGTCAATAGAAAACTATCACCACGGAGCCAGTAGACAACTAAAACAAATTTTAAGTATACACAAATAAAAGAATTATGTGACGCAAATCATCATTTTCCTATCAAATTTCAAAAATAATAGTCGAATTTTGTAGTTAAAACAAAAAAAGTTTGTCAAAAGAAAAAAAAAAGCAAATGATGAAAAAATTTGTGTTTTTAAGTACATCCTGTATTGTCGTCAGTAAAATTGCATATATGTTATAAAGCAATTTAATAATATGAAAATCTCTGGACATATGAAATCATAATTCACTTCAAAGTCAAAGAAACGGAATAAATTGCCACAATAAAGGCAAACTAACAAACTCGTGGACGTACGTAGGATTATAACTTGATAAAAGAAAGAATTGAATTGCATTTGATGTCCACGCAATATATATTTAAGTGAATAACTTTATTTTTTTAATTTTTAAAAAGCACTTGTAAAAGCAAAATATCAGAGCATGGTTTTAATTCTATGTCATGGTTGGTTGTAATTTTTAAATTAACCGTGCTTAAATATGTCAGAAGAGGTAGCCCAAAGGCAAAACTGTTTTGTATAAAGGGTTGACGGTTTACGCTATATTTATATTCTTTATTATTTCATTTAGATAAAATCTAATTAAAACAACGGTGCGGAAAAGATTTTGTATAAAATTTAATTATAAAAGTGCGCGCGATAAAGGCAAACTGGGGAAAAAATCCGCAACTTCATTCTATTTACATGAAAGCTGATTTTTTTAGCTTTTACTGTATATAGTTTATTCCAGACACTTGTGTTCTGGAAGTGTATTAAAACAAGACGCACCTCGCGTCAAAGAGAATTACATATAAACGCGCGATAATTTTTTAAAATCAAAATTACAATCATTAAAAATAAATCGCTCTGTGTAAAGCTAATTAAAATCTAAAAGGTATAAATAATTCTTTAAAAGAGATCATTTATAAAGTTCTGCTAGTTTTAAGTTTCGATTAGATTGCAAATAATTCAGCGGTTCATTTGTAATGAATGTCGACATTTTAAACGGGGATTGTTCTCCTATCTTGACGTCAGTTTTCATTCGTTGACTTAGGTTCAATTCGTATGTCGTCACGATTAAAATTTAATAGTTCACAAAAACAAATGTTCCTGAAACTGGCAATGTTCCTTTGATGTTAGAACGTCTTGAATTTTGTAGAATTATATTTGTTTTATTTATCAAAGCTTCACTGCCATATATTTTATTTATATTGCAATTTCCTAGAATTCACTTATAAATAGTAACACAAAATGCATACTTCTTTACGTTCTGTGTGTTGCTTGTTTTATTTTTTTTTTCTCTCTCAACGAATAAAAATAATAGAATAGAACGCGGAATAGAAAGTACATCTTACCAGATCCTGTCAAGCTCAAGCCACTGCATTCTCGACAATATTATTAGGGTGTCCCCAGAAGAGCGCGAGGGATGTTAAATAGTGTCGAGTAAATCAGGAAAATATCGCGGCAGATCTGAAGAATATTAAATGAATACATGCAGATGAATAAAGCACACGATTATATATTTAAATAATATGTAAAATAATGGGTCATTGAATGAATATTGTCATGTTCTAAAGACATTATTATATATCACACACGGTGCGTTATGTAAATGACTGCACGACACACATTCCTCTCTTGTATTTATTATTTGTCATCAACAATTAAACATAATACTATGTGTGTGTTTGTTCTTTGTAATTAACTTTCCGTGGTAATAATAATATACACATGCATATTAAAAAGCTTTACAACAAGAATATTACTCGTTAAATAAATATTTCAAAATGCGCTCAGCGGCGGTATGTCTGTGTTATTTTATTTAAATACATATGTCAGATGCAAGGTGCATTTTTGGATTTGCATGTGCAGGAAGAAATGGGTACGGCCGATTCTCTTCGCACATCCAGTTTTGTATTTTAATCTGCAAATGCTACACCTTAAAACTATTGTGTATGAATTAATTTTACACTAATAACTAATCTTAAAACAATAACATAAGTAATCATTCCAATTTTCAACATTTAAACATTTTTCATTGGGGTTCTTTGATAATTCTATTTTTTTGGTAAAATTTGAAAAACATCTATGTTGGGCAAGTGGCAATTATTTATCATTTCCATAGTAAATTTAATACTATTATGGTGACTATTTGCTATTTGGATGATTTAAGAAATCCTTTAGATCTGATTTACCATAAACCAGCATTTTGGTTTTGCAGATTCTAACGATTTAAAATGCCCCGATGGTACAGATAATACAGTTTACAGAAAACCCACTAACACATCATGGAAAACTCCCCACCATCCTTCCCAAAAATTATCTGTCATAAACTCCCAAGTTAATAGAGCCCATACAATCTCCCAAAATGAATCATTGTCTTCACTACTAATTCACATCAGAAATGCTCGTCTTAACAACAATATCAATTAAAAGATCATCAAAAAACTCATTAATAAAAATTAATACCCGCGCGAACAATTGTACCAAACGACAAATTAGGATGCGTATTCCAAAATCAGCGGGCGGTACGTCCTAATCACGTTAACAGCTCTGCGCTAGCCGAACATTGGAGACATAAGACACTAATGTTATGTTATGCTTCCTGCAATGGCGAGCAGAACGTTGGCAACATCCAATAAAACTACAATAACACATAAAAATGGAGATCAATTCAAGTCGTGATGCTTACTTTCTTAAAGAAGAGTATTACAGTGACGTATGTCGCAAAAATTAATGTGAAAAAATTTTCATCAAAGTATTAAAAATATGATTGTTATAACGAATTTAGAATCTGAATCGTTTCAAATGGCTTTAAAAATTTATTACACAATCAATAATCTCCATTTTATCCACAAATTAATTTTGAACTAATAAATTTCAATGTAAATATGCGTTAGGTTAATATTTGAAATTAAATTAATTATTTAGAACAATTTCCCGAGGTATTTTGGCATATTACTGCAAAATTATTTCAAAAGTTTATATTAAAAATAATTGAATAAATTTCAATCTTAAATGAAATTAATTTTAAAACATTAAACAATTTTAAGCGATAAATAATAGTATTCTACTTAATTTTTAAAGACACGGGTTCGTTCCTCGGATACTGAGCTGCCAGTTGTCATTCGGAAAAAATTAATAACATTTTAGAAAGGCAGAGACAACTTTCTAAAATCTAGAGTTACAAGTTCGATAGCCAGTTAGGGATAAAATTTTAAAAAAACACAAGAACCAAAGGGTGGTCCATCGGATACGCCGGATTTAATTTTGAAAAATAACACAGTAAATAATTATTTAATTGGGAAATTTTTATTGATTTATAAAGAAGATATGATGACAATAACTATGGAACACGATATTGGCCAAATGGCCGCCTCGGCTGTGCTGGCATACCCTGACCCAATTGATAAAAATTTCTATGAATTTTTGCAATTGCTTAGTTCAATTTTAGAAATAACGCGTTGTGTTCAATTCAGAAATTGTTTGTGGTTTTATAGCATAGACCTTGGACTATGATGTCGTCAAGTTTCAGCTTGGCTAGATTCATTCTTATAAAAGAACCGTCCAATTACATCCCCAGCCCATAATCCGCACCAAACAGTGACGTGTGCGTGCATCGTTTTTTCATGATTAACACGAGAATTTTCATTGCCCCAAATTTAACAATTCTGTTTATTAACAAAACCATCTAAATAAATATGAGCTTTATCGCTAAAGATGATGTTTAAAAAAATGTCCAACACACAATTTGCGAATTGTCACCGTTGCAAATGGTCTTGTGGCTTATGCTCCTGAGTTAATTGAACTTTATAAGGGTGGAGGTAAACGTCTTTGGTGAAAATTCGTTGCAAAGTGACTATGGCTGGCGCAAGCGCAGCGGCCGTGTGTTTCTAAATTGATGGAAAAGTTGCCCGTTACGTAGTCATGGTTGGTCTACAATTGGAAAGTGTTAAGTGTGTTGTGTCTAGCTAGCACCACGACCAGGAAATTAGGTCTTTATACACAAAGTACACTATAATTTAAAGTGGTTAGTGCACTACCTGGAATGTTATTAACGTTCGTTAACATTCATAGTAACTATGGTAGTGATTAGACCTGGAAGCTAACCTATTTACTGTATAATCCCATAACCAGGAAAATAGGCGTTTGTCCACATAATTTCTAATGTCTAGTACAGTAAATGAAGGTCCACTTCTAACCTAAAAATATACCTAGTCCATGTTTATGTGTTCCCAAGAGAGTGGGTGGTGAACGTTTGATGGTAGAAGCATAGTGAGCAATTTTTATTTTAATATGCATGTGTTTTAGAAAAAAATGTCCATTTAACAGTGTTAAACACCAATAACTTTAAAACAGTACAAGTTAAAAAAAATAAGAACCCCTGGTGATTTTCCGCTAAAAAGTGCCTCAATAAAGTGCAAACTAAAATTGTATGGTTGTTCATTTAAGAAAGATAGAAGACAAAAACAAAATCGGCAAAAATTTTATTTTCGCTTTATCTAGTTACCTATGCATATTTTTGGAAAAACAAATACATCATTAAATTGGTCTCCTAATGTGGCAACTTTGCCCTAATTGAACCACCTCGTATCTTTTACGGTTCTCGAGATCCCAATGGTGGGGCTCAAAAAAACGGACACTGTATGCCTAGCTATTACTCTTGGCGACGACAAACAGATTGTAGAACACGGAAAAATATATTTCAAAAAATATACTCATAATATTTTATTACTAAAAACTAAATTGAAAATTTTGAAACATTTTTGTCCATTTAAGTCCTATTTTTCATCTATTTCCTAAGTCCTTACTTAAAACCTTAATTTTAGAATTTGTTTATTTAATTTTGTGTGTGGTCTTTGATTTAAAAATAGTAACACGTTCTATCTTTTTTGTATTAGGGATAGAAAAATGTAGAAAAATCTGCACTACAGTATAAATTTTATATAAATATAAGAAATAAATTTCATAAATAACCAAATTTTCATCAAAAAATCAGTAAAAATAATAAATTTATATTTAAATAATATAAGAATAATATGTATTACAATCACATTATTTTAAAGGAAACATAAATTAAGGATAAAGCGAACACTTGCAACTTTTTCAATTTTGCATTACCAGCCCAGTAGTAAGCAGCAATTAAAAATAAATTAAATACAGGTATCAACAAGAATAGCATATGCATTTATCATTACAAGAAATTAGGCATCTGCATACTTAACAAATAATCATAATATATTGATGAATCATGAAATAGGCAGGTATTCAATATCTGCAATAACTGTTATCATAAAAAAGGTTTAAAGAAAGCGGTATAAAAAAAGCAAAAAATTAAAGGTAGATATTTAAAATAAATAATGCAAAACCTATCAAGAAAAAGTATTGTACTATTCTTTATAAATTAAAAATTAAATATACATCTGATCTCTTTGCGGAGACACTGGCACAAATCTCTAAAATTTTGAGTTTTAATAAAATAATTTATATTTTTATAAAAAAAATAATGATAATGATAAAATTTATTTCTATCAGAAATCAGATAAATCTGATGTGGCCAACAAATCACTGTATCATACATTTGAACTAGATTGGTAATATGTTTGTGCAACTTTATTTTGTTGAAATGTATGTTGGTTATTATTCCACTAGTGACGTCTGTCTATTGACAAACATGTCTCTGCCTTGATGGAGATAATTTCATAATAATGTTGCTTAGCAACGAATAACAGTGAGTTCTAAAAATTAAATTTTGAAAAATGTTAAAAACAAAATTTCTTGCAAATTTAATTCTAATCTAAACACTTTCGAATTTTAATGTTTTTTTTTCATTAACATGATATATAAGTTCCTTTTTATTGCTTTCGTGGTAAATATTGTTTGTCGTGGGGAGTAAACTTTACTTCACCGAAAAGAAGGAACTCATTTCTTCTTTTTGAAATTAATAAAAAAAAATATTTTTTACATAAAATTGGTCATTGACGTTGTTGTCCTTGCTCACGATCATAGTTTTAGTTTTTGTTATGTTTAGCCGCATGTTGTATATCTCGCATACTCTGGCAACCTTTTGTATGAGTCTCTGGAGTCCTTCTGTCATATCCGCTAGCAAGAAAGTGTCGTATCTAAGGTTGTTGACGAGTACTCCGTTTAGTAGAATTCCTTCCTTCTTCTAGTGCCTCTGTGAAGAGTCTCTCAGAGTACGCGTTGAAAAGCAGCAGAGAGAGCACATATCCCTGTCGAACTCTCCCTGGCAGATATCGAGCTCCTCGGATGTTCCATTTTCAATACATACAGAGGCTCTCTGCTGCCAGTAGAGGTTCGAGATTATGCGAATATCTTTATCGTCCAATCCCGACAGATGAAGCTCTCGATTATCTTTCCATGATTTACTCGGTCGTAGGCTATTTTAAAATCTATGAAGCAGCAGAATACGTCGCAGTTTACATCGCATGCCCTCTGTATCAGAACGTTAAGGCTGAACAAGGCCTCTCTAGTGCCGAGACCGTTTCGAAAATCAAATTGCGTTTCGCTAATGTTTTCTTCGAGTTTTCGATATATGCGCTCATGGATTACTTTCAAGAAGACTTTTAGAAAGTGGCTCATTAAACTTATGATCTGTGTTCCTCGCTTTTTTTGCACTCGCTTTCTTCGGTATTGAAATAAATGTTGATAATAGCCAATCCTTCGGAAGCTAATCAGTGTCGTAAATGTCATTGAATAGGTCCTGTGCAGCATTTATTTGTTCTGCTTCTATAAGTTTAAAGATATCCCCAAATATTTCAACTGGTCCAGGCGCTTTGTTATTCTTAAGCTTTTTAATTGAGTTTTTAGCTTCTTCCTTTGTAACATTTGGTCCAGTTATGCAGGGCATTACTACGAGATTTTCGTCTTTAAACAATTTTTGCATTTACTTCTTCCATCTTTCGAGTTTTGCATCAGTTTCGATCAACGTCATTCCCTCGGTATTTGTGATGACGCTCGGAGGTCTTGGTTTGCAAGTGCCGGCATCTTCCTTGATCTTTTTATGAAGGTTTAGTAGGTCATGTTGGCGTTCTAGTTGTTCGATCTCAGTACATTTTCCTGCAAGCCAGGTTTATTTCGCTGTTTCAATTTTCTTTTTAACTACGTTATGAAATTGTATGTATAGTCCTTATTTTTGTATTTCCTACGTTCTTCCATGCTGTTCAGGATGTCATCTGTCATCCATTGTTCTTCTTTCCCGTTCTTGTAAAGAGATTGGATTTTCTGGTCTCAACCATTATATGTTTAGGAGCTTTTCATTTTTCTTCGATGTTGTTGCTGGTTACATTTTTATTCTCTATTATTTTGTGGTTGAGTTCTTTTCTTAATTTACTTTCTATGTTTTTCTCTTTGAGTTTTTGTATTTGTATTCTTGTTGGTGGTTTTGTTTTTACGATCTTTTTAATCTTAGGTTATTAGTAGCAAGTAGCAGACTATGATCGAAGGGGACATCAACTCCAGGGTAGGTTTTTGTTAAAGTCATTGCATTTCAAATCGCTTGTTCGCTATTATAAAATCAATTTGATTCCTAACGATATTTTGTTGGTTGCCAGCTGGCGATTAATAAATAAAATGAATTTTTAAAACAGAGGCGATTAAATAAAATTCCAAATATCTTCAACCAATAGAAATAAACTATTTATGTAAATTTCTTTATAACGTTTAGTTCAGTGGTGTCCAAACTTTTTGCCGCGAGGGCCAGATTGGGATTTAAATCCATTTGCGGAAGGCCACGTAAATATGTGAACTAAAAAATTTCGTTATGACTTTAGCAGCATTGCATTTTATTTTTTACAGTAAATTACATCAATAGTAAACAAACATGGCTAAATTATACATAATTAGAAAATTATTCCATGCAACTTTTAATGTAAATGATGAAACTGTGTGTTTTCCTGAAGAATTTCTTTAATGTTGGGAGCAAAATTCTGTTTTATCAAATATGTTCTTCACGTTTTTTTTTCAATTTCGACATATATTTAAAATTTAAACGGATTCGCGCGATAAAATCAGTATTTATCAAAAACCTTCGCGGGCCGGATAAAATCACTTGCCAGGCAGGGACTGGCCCGCGGGCCGTTATTTGGACACCTCAGCTCTAGTGCATGTACATATGTATATTTATTTTTAAAATAAGTTTTGACGTTTTATGTTTAGCATACTGATTTGTAAAATTATAATATTATTATTTGCAATATTAGCAATTTAGTAAAAGGAATGAAAATGAAATTTATTATTAAGCCGGAACGAAAAAAAGCGAAATAAACCGAAAAAACAATCGTTCCGGTTACAGTTCCTTTTTAAGCGTTTCTTCATTTTTCGTTCCGGTTCAGTTCTTCGGTCCAATCAATATTTCGGTTTACGGTTTTCGGTTCGGTTTCGATTTGAATCTCTGTTTACAACTGCATTTAATATGTCTTCTTTTAATCTGCTAAACTTTTACTCCTATAAAGGTAAGTGCCTAATAATTACTCGCTAGTGTAATATTAAGCTTTATTTGAAATTTCAGAAAATATCAATGCGTTAACTTTTGGTGAGATTTTTAATAGTTTTTTGTGTATTGTTTTCGTAAAGTGATTTTCATTTGAAGATAAAGGAACCTGATTTAGTTATTAATTTATCAACGTCATTTCGTACATAAAAATTTTGAGAGTCTTTCACTCAACTCTTTCGTAAAAAAAACATCACACAAAAAAAGTTGTTGCTATCATGATCAGCAGCATTTTTATTTATTTATACTTTTTCTTAACACTTATTCGGTAATCGGTAGGAAAAAAAGATACAAATTACACGAGAAAACTTCCACTTCCAGTTCACTAACCATAGGACTATACCCAAAAACTATACATATAAAATTTCATGTTGTTTAGACGTTTAGACTTTCTATGAGAGCATGCTTTTAGCCTGTAGAGTTTACAGGACCTCAAAACATCGACAAAATTTCATTTCTTGCCCCTTTTCGAGAAAGTAAAAAAAAATATGTAAAATTTGTATTTCTTCTTTTCTACCTAAACACTTATTAAAATATTATATTTTGTACTACAATGTGTTGTAAAATAATTAAATTAAATGTATTTAAGAAAATGTATAGTGTAGAGTAGAATATATTCTGTATTTGATGTTTACACAATGTGTGAATAAATTGTATTTGCTATTTATTCGTTGGTCGCTTGGTCCTAGGTTTGAGGATTCCTTACGGAAAGGTTTCCGTGTACGGGAGTTGTAGGGTGGAATATAATTATTTAGAGTAAGTCTAATATACATAGGCATGCATATAACATGTGTTTGTTGTTATAAAGCTGTTTACCTACAGCGTGAACGGAGTGCAAATTACTTCGCAACTAAATGATTATTGCATGTGAAGCGTTATTACTTATGAAGGGAACGTGAAATTCCTGGGCCCGCGACTCCAGCAATGCCTTGCAACATTAAATATTTACGGCGTTTACAAATTTATAACCCCCTGCGCACAGTATTAAAATTAATTATTTAATATTAAACTTCGTAATTTTTTGTTAGGCTCGGCAGTTATTCTGTAATATTTTATAGATTTTATGTCTAGCTATAATAAAATTGCGGAATTATGCATAAGACTCTAATTGTGTTTGTGTGAGTCTGCTCTTTCTTGCTAGTTTTAAATTCTTTTGTCGCTCCTCTATTCAATACAAAATTCAAATTAAATTAAACTCCGGAAAGTTTCAATTTTACAAGACTACGTATTACAATAAATTTCTAGCATGGAAATAATGTAAACATAAAGCCAAGCCGGGCACACTCTTTCTAGATTCTACCACCCCCCATGCGCACATATTTTAATAAAAAATTGAATCCGCGTACGGGACAAGGGATCTACCACTCTATACTGATTTAAATTAAAATAATATAATATTAGCATAAATATTTTAATAGAATAACAAGGAATTTGTAATGGACCAATAAAAGCAATTTATGTGTGCAAATTTAAACAAAATATTAACCAATATCAATATCAGTTAATTTATGAAAGTGCCACAAATTTAGTTGCAATTATGCGGCACAAACATGTACGTTGTGTATTTTGTATTAATTAATAACACAGCCGATAGGTGGATCATGATGTTATATTCAAATAATAGCCGTATCGGTGTTTGTCAACTGCAATTGTCTGACTAGAGCATTGATAAATAATAAATGCGCTATGTGCATGTCAGAATTAGATTTATTAAACGGGTATCTTGTTGGACACGAATTATTATCAAAGATATTATTAATACGTAATAACTAAAAAAAAGATTTCTTTACTTATTTGTGAAACATAATATCCACATCCAAGTTTTGAATTGGACATATGTACATAACCTACATTATTAATGCTCCCATATAATTACTTTACTTTATGTATTATTTAATCGCATATAAAGTTTATTTGAATAAATTATCCTAACAATAATTGACATGAAAAACTATAACGAATGATTAATTATTTATTAGCATGATTTAATAACTGGAATGACTTTCGTTTTGTTCATTGTCAACTGAATGAATAAAGAAAATTTTAACAAACACACACATAAAATGATATGAAAAAAAGAAACATCACATCACCAACGCATACAGTAATATTACTTCACATACTTATCTCGCATGAAATCTTGACAAGTCTTTACATTATTCATTGAAATATTAAATTTAATTAAAAAGCATTTTCACCGCCGTGTCTTAGGATAAATATTTGAGTAAACATAAGTAGTAGAACCAAAGGTGGATTCATTATTTATTTGATTTAAGAATTGAAATTGATGCATATCGCGTGTTGGTTGCAATATTAAACAATTCTTTTTCTTCTTACATTTTAAATGACAACCACAAGCCGCTCAATTATTTATTAAAATAAAACAAGTCATGAAATGTGAAAATATGCAAATATCGTTTCTTTTTAATAACAACACGGAATCGTTTTCATACATTAAAGTCAAGCGCAATAAATTACATCAAATTCCATTGATTCCACCACTAATATATTTACTCAATTTATATTTTACATAAAATTATCCTTTCAAATTACTTTTACATAGATTAATAAAATTTTATAAACGGTATAATTTTTACCGACAAGTTTATATTTTATATTCGTTTAACGCTACCAAATTGCTCAAAATAACATAAGTTTATATTTTTATGCATTTATCTATATCTATATGATTCCATAGCAGTTCTTCCTTCTTTAGTGTTTACCTGTTCCAATGCCAGCAATTTGTACTTTGTTCATGACATTTCAAAACAAAGCTTAATTTCTGAATTTTTTAAGTACCTATGAGATATTAAGAATTCATCTGAAATTTTATATTTTTTTTAGGAAAGTTTTAGATGGAAAATAAATTTTTTTATATTAGAAGGTGTTTATTTAAATCAAAAAGAAAATATAAATTGGAATTGTATGAAAATATCAGTTTTATAACGGAAAGCAATGAAAATTATTTTAATTTAGCAATGAGACCAGCTGACTGCCTCTGCAGGATACATTTTGTATTACATTTATATGTAGGTATTTGGTAAAGTAAATAAATAAATAATAAATATATCGCAAATTATAGACCAATAAGCCAATAAAATCTATATAGCAACCTATAACGTACAAAGAATGCGGCAGCAAAAACATTTAGAATTAATAGAAGAAGAACTTAGCCACATCAAATGGGACTTCGAAAAAATCGAAACTACTGGAAGAAAAAATACATTAAAATCAGAACATATACTGTTTCAAAAGAACTTAGAAACACATTCAAGAAACGTAGGTGTTGCATTACTTATCCATAAAAAACAGAAAAAAACTGATCACGAAGATGTGTGTTATATCGGATAGTCATATATATTCGAGTAAGAAATATCTGATAGATACTCACTCCAACTTATACAGGTATATGCCCTTACGAGAGCAGCAGATAAAGAAGTTATCGACAAATTCTACGATGATATAACAACAGTGAAAACATCCGATAAGGAACACTTTGTTGTGATTACCGAAGATTTCAATACTAAAATCGGAATTAGAGAAAGAAAGAGAGAGAAAAAGAGAGAAATATCGGAAACTTTGGCTCCGACTAAAGAAATGATCGAGGCAAAATGCGATTAAAATACATACAAAAAAGATGCACTTTACTGCATGAATACATCGTTCCAAAAACCTGAGCACAGGAGATGAACATGGAAATCCCCAATAAAATAACTAAGAAATTGACATAATTTCCAACAACAAATACATGATTAAAAACGTGACCACGCTGAACAAATTTTACACCGAAAGCAATCCTAGAGCCATTATAAAAAACGACACAAAACCAGAAAGGGACAAATGATCCACAAAAAAACCATCAGACGATAGAGCTAAAACATCGACTCTTCACCGATATACTAGTCACCCCATACCTTGATACGATTTGTGATAAAAAAAACATCAGACGTACAAGCTGTTACCAAAAAGTTATACTCAAAAGCGAACAAACTAAAAAACAACAAAAAGATCAGCGTAAACACATTAAAACTAATGGAAGAAAAATCGATAGATAGAGAAGCACCCGAATTTAAATAGCTTAACAAGATCATAAAAAAGTAATAAGAAAAGACATTAGGACATTCAACAAAATGAAGATTAAAGAAATATTAGAAGCATAATGGTGCTGAGATCAGAACTATCTAACGGCAGAGAGGATATCTATAAAGTAATAAAAACAAAAATCAAAAATAATAAAGATTAAAGTAACATTAGCGTGCGAACTTAGAGAAGATTCCAGAAATAACCACGGATGAGATAAAAAAGGAACTCAATAAAATGAAGAAAAATAAAGCCTTAGGAGAGGACAGAATATCGAGCGAAGTTCCTTAGATCGAAGGACCATTTCACCCGAGAAGAGTCGCTGCTCAGATGACCGAATACCAACTAAATGGAGAAACGATGAAGTTATACTTCCTTATAAGAAAAGCGACAACAAGAATCGAAAACTACAGCCCAATAAATTTGTTAGTACACCTATATAAACTGCTAACGAAAATTGTAACAAACGGATTACCAAATAAGGTGGACTTCTATCAACCTGCAGAGCAAGCTGGGTTAAGGACAGGGTTGAGCACGGCGGAACATCTGCAGACCGTTAAGACTCTTATTGAGAAGTGTACACAGAATAATACATCGATTTCAAAAAAGTCTTTGATTCAATAGAACAGAACAAAACTCGATTCTACCGTAATGTACGACAGAGATACACAATGTCTTCAAAGTTTTTTAATTGGTGGTGGTGGTGGTGAAAACGCTTTATACACAAGTTTGTTTGACTGACCTATCTAAAAAGCTGCATAAATGGAAGTGAAAATGTCTAAAGAGCCGCATCCGGCTCTGGAGCCGCGGTCTATCAACCGCTGTCCTACGCCATGGAATATAATTCGAAAAAGAAAACCAAACCATTGACCTCTCAAGAAGGAAAAGGTTTGTTTAGACCTAATTTGTAAAACTTGGATATATTCTAAAGAATAAGCATATGCCAAACTGTCTTAACGCTTAAGTTTGACGCGTTCGTTCTACCAGTCATGACTCACGGTCTCAAGACGATGTCTATAACGAAGAATAGCTGTAAGGAATTTCAAACCACGCAGAGAGCAATGCAACGAGCAATGCTTGGCTTAATCTTAAGGAATAAAAATATAAAGAGAAAATACGGAAATGAACTGGTGTGACTCACATACTACGCAGAATAGGGACCCTCATCTGCATATGGGTAGGACATATCGCTAAGATACAAATAGATGGACAAAAAAGTGGTGCAATGGAGGCCGCGAACATTTAAACGAAGTAGAGGTAGCCACAAAAGAGATGGCTGGATGACATAAAACGTTTTGTAGGAGCAGATGGTACCAACAGGCACAAAACCGACACGAATGGAAAACAGTAAGGAAGGCCCATGTCCTAAACTAGCAGTGGACAACAGCTGAAAAAGAAGAAGATGAAGCTTATTGGCACATTTATACAAATTCATAGATAAAAAAGTAATAGGTTGACAAACAAACTGGAATTCTATCAACCAGAGAACCAGGCGGGGTTCTGAAGAAGAATTAGTAGAGTAGGGGCGTTAGGATCTTTAAAACTTAAGACAAAAACTTGTTTAGGTTTTGAGACGACAACTTAATGATCTGGCCACAACGTGAATTGCATTAGAATAATTCTTAAATGAGGTAAATAGTAACCATCATAGTATTAAATTTAAAATGTCTTTGGAAATGAGTCACAATAGAAATACCCTTCTTAACAACAACTACAATTTAGACTCTAAATTGCCGTTGTTAAGAGTATTTCTAACGGGACTCAGTTTTAAAGTCCTTTTTGGGAGCTTAAACGGGCTCTATGACAGATTATTTCTGAGGATATTAATTGTGTCATTAAAAAAGTCACTAAAAAATACAAAAGCAGAAAACCGACATCATGATTATTTGCCATATATAAAAAACACAGACAAAATCGTCCGTCTTTTACATAACTAAAATATCTCCAAACTTTTTAACTTAACAATTAGTGCAAAGTACTAAATTCATCTTTCAATTCCGTTTCAAGTTTTTTAAAATTTATATTGTTGATGATGTTTTTTACCTTGGCAATGACTTTTAAATTAATAATTTAAATTATCACCTACTAAATAAAAGAACTAAATAATTAGGAATGCAAATTCTAGTCTTAAAATATTAAAATTGAACTTCAATTGCCAAATAATTTAACTAATGATACGTTCAGCGAATAATTAAAATCTAAATTATTAATTAACCCATCATATAATTTTCTAAACATTGCAAGTCATACTTTAAACTTGTTAATACTTTATGTCTTGCATTACAAAGTTTTCGATGTGTGCTAACTATTAAATAGTTTTCTAATCTTTAATCTTTAAATAATGAAATATTAATGAAAAAAAAATGCATTTGATTTATAAAGTGCTTTTTTTACTTGGATATTAGGAATGATTAATGACTTTTTGGAAAACTATTAAACAAAAAAAAATAGTTAATATGCTAAATTAAGAAGGTGGAGGCTTTACTTACTTTGGGTTTATCACAAAGAAGAATTTTTCTTTGTACATATTATAAACATTTCTTTTATATTTTTGCTTGCCTTATTTTTATTTTGCGTAATAAATACGAAGGCACTATCAAATAAACTTATAAAGGTAGTCAAGGAAGTTTCCAACTTTATGTTAGGACAAACTAACTGAAAACGAAACAAAGATTGTAGAAGGTAAAATTGTTAATAACTATATATTAATGTGAGTAAGAGTCCCTAAATCAGAGGGTTTAATCTGTGGTAGCAATTCAAAGAAGATAAAAAGTAAAAAATGCATGCAGTACATAAATTAAAGATGTTTAGGCATAACAACAATATCTAGAAGAAATTAGAATACGCACGATAAAAACTATAATTATTACAACAAGATAGCATAAGGCAATGATAGAGAATACCCAAATTTAAAGAAAATGGCACCAGTGCCAAGAGAAGAGCAGCTTGTTGATCGGACTATCTTCTACTAAATAAGTACGTATTCCCCATAATAACACATCGAATCAGATTTAATAATAATAACCTTTAACGAACAAGTAGATTATTGCGTCATACTGTGGATGGAATTTAGACAAGATTTTGATGTGGACATAATAAATGTCAGCAAAGTGAATGCAGTACAGAACCATTGCAAACCAATTGCGACGAGACAAATAAAGTTCTTAAATCCATAAAAAGGAAAAGTCACCGGGGCTAAAGGTAATAGTTACCGAACTAGTTGGAGAAAGTTATCTAATAACATGTATATGAAACTTATGAACAAGTGTGTCCCAACTTAAAAATCTAGTCAGTGAATACCTTAAACCTAACATCGTACAAGAAATTAAATAGAAGGGATATAACCAACTATAGAGATCGTAGTGTCAATTGCACACTTAGCAGGATGTTTGGTAAAGTTATTAAAAACTAAAAAAGGAGGCATGCGATATAATCGGTAAAGAACAAAGTGGATTCAAAGCAAGCCGAATATGTATGAAAACCTATTTGTCATACAGTATCCCATAGAAAAAAATAGAGGTGTGTCACCACTCCACTTTTAATTTGATAGAAATATAATATTATTTTATTAATTATCAGCTCATTGGAATGACAATATGACCCTAATCAATAAACTACCACTTCCGATTGGTGGATATCAGCCAAAAATCACAGGGACCTACCAATTTTTGTTAGCCGTATGGGCTGTAAGACAGATAGCACACAGAGAGGCGTACGACTCAAAGCACAAAATGGAAGGCGCTTAACAACTTTGGAATAAACAAGTTATTGATATATGTATATCAAAAATCTGTGCAAATAACAGCTAGCAGCAGTAAGGTTCGAAAGCTCAATGACAAACGAGCTGTGCATTATGGCTATGATTCCTGTTGTTCAACCTTTTTTCAGAACAAACTTTCCATTTTTCTTTAAAGGCACTACAGAGGGAATTTTAGTCAATGGTAAACGAATCAAAAACCTGAAATATGCAAACAAGACCATAATAATCTTTGAAAGTCTAGAGTGCTTACAACGACCCATGGACAGAATAACTGGCACAGGATTGAAAATCACTTCAGTAAAGACGAAAACAATGGTCATTGATCGAGCAAATAATGTAGAAGCCAACTTAACAATACACAAGGAACTAATCCAACAGATAGAACGGTTTAAGCATTTAGGCTGTTGGATGATTGATGGATCCAAACGTTGAAGTAAGAAGTAAAAACAAGAATTGAAATGGCTTTAACAACTGAATAATATTAGCTATGCAATAGTAATATAAATTTGGATTAACGATTTAGATTTGTACAGTGGTATTACTC
>JARJDX010044811.1:0-11178 GCA_030264735.1 Gymnusa sp. GC000175
AGACGTCAATAATTGAATTATTATTGCCAACATATATCTTTAAATATGATAGTTAACCCAAAAAACATCTCAAATTAGTAAATGAAAGTCGTGAGGTGACCACACCACCATTTTTTTAATTTTGGTCAATTCTTGTTCAGGGAACCCTAAAAGGTGTATTTCCACCAAAATCTCAACTTTTTTTTTGACGATTACAATACTTTATCTTATGATAAAGTAAAATTGTTGCAGTAATGTAGTTTTTGTTTTAAGCTTTAAAATTTAGTGTAAATTACTTTATTTTAAATATAAAAAAATTCTAACTAATGAAACATTATTACACTATTTAAATAATAACTATTTCCGGAAATTTGTATCTCGCGTACTCAATTAAAACAAAAAAAATTACACTTTAATTAAAATGCATTAATTGGCCGGTCCTTAATTAACAACGTGTTTTTGTTAAATGCGTATTACGGACATATTAGAAAAAAAAATTCATAGCAGGTAATATAATTAAGATTCAAAAACCGAGACGCAATTATTCACTTGACAAACCGTTGTTTTTTAATACTTTTATGATAAAAAACAACTCGAGTGAAGGAAATTTATTAACGTTAATCCACATTTAGAAAAAAAACGATGTGATCACCTAAATGATATGATTATACAAAGTATTTTAAACAATTGACACTTGAAAACATGTGATATTACAACTTAATCAGTGACGTAAATTTTTGCGAACGCTTTTGATTAAAACTTTAATTAACTTATCGAAATTAGAAGCGTAATCTAAAGCGAAATTAAGTAATTACAAGCGAACAAAAATGTTGCTTTAATTAATGACATCCAATGAGATTATAGTTTAATTTCTTTTAATTTGGTTAATTTTGCTGTTTAAATCAGTATTAATTTTTAATCTTTTGCTTGATTTAGCCTGGACATTTCATGCATAATACTTCTTTACTCAATAAGAGAGGATTCTACACTGTGGAATATGCGGATGATATACTGCTAACAGGTAGATTTGAGACGTTTTTGTGTAATTTAATGCAGAAGGCAATGATCTATTGTTGGCCACAAACCCGCAAAAGACATATTTCAGCACCTCAGACTTCCAAGTCTATTACTTCGGAATAAAGAACGAAAGCAGGGTGCGCCTTGCTCTAATTGTTTTAAAAGCGCAAGCAATCAGGACATGCTGCGTACAGCTTTAATGCATATAAAGAAACAAGAAGAAACAAGTAAGCGAATTCATACAAACAAATCCATCACCTGCTAATAGGAGGAATCAGTCTAAAGGTACAGCTTGACCAGTTTATGTATATTGGCATGTAAAAATATATTTTAAATCAAATTTTCTATCAAATTTTGTATTGTGTCACGGGCCTTAGGCACAAAAATACTTTTTCAGAGACTCTACAGTACTTTGCTCCAAGATAGCAGCCAGCTAGATTTGGTCAAGCTGTAGCAGCAATCAATAACAAATACTACATTGACAAACTCAAAGACCATCAAGTACTTGCGAAGTACATGGAAGAGATATGAACAAAGGCGGCAAACTCCTACACATAGAAGTGCTAGGAGTAGACTAGCCATGGAAACTAATCAAAGACACATTTATAGAAACCTACATTGCAGAAAAATAAAGTTCTAGAGGCATTGCCAATAATACAAGACCACTCACATACAAGTGCCACTCACGTTCGAAGAAGTCACTAAAGCTATAAAAAGTGAAAAACCTTGCGGCTCCGGGCTACTATAATAATGGAAAATTACCTAATGAATGGCATAAGAACATCACTATTTCGATATTTAAAAGGGCAAAATATTAACCCAGAGGAAGTGCATGGGAAGTCCACAACAATAAAGTTAATAAAGGTCTAATAAGAGACCGACTAGAGGACCAAATCAAAACCAAGATTTCAGAAGAAACAGAAGCAGATCCAACAAATTAAGGCCATCGAATTCATTAAAGCTGTATACGGTTGCTTCATAGATGTAAGATGCAATAAAGGCAAATACTTTGGTGTAAACATCAGAGGACCGAAAGCAAAAGCCACGTTCAAAAATCATGCGTGCGACCTTAGGTTATTGAAGCCAGAGCAGAGCCAACAAGTATAACGCGATCGACGAAAAAGACTGCAATGAAATAGAAGAACTGCAAGCAAAGCACGACATTCATAAGAAAATTAAAATTATTACTGGAACTCGTAGAAAACTTAACACAAACACATCGATAGATAAGCACAGACAAGTAATACAGAGCCTAGAAGGTAAGCATGAGATATGGAAAGACTACATTCAGGAACTATTTCATGATATAAGACCACATGAACATCATATGAGTACCGCTGTGTCAGGCCCACCAATTACAACATCGGAGGTAGAGAAAGCACTTGGGAAAATGAAAGAAGGGAAGGCGGTTGGACCCGATGAAGTTCAGATAGAAGTCCTGAAACTTGTACAGGAAAAAGGATTTGGTTCGACTCTTTAACGCTATCTACAAGTTCAGAAGTATTCCATCTGATTGGCTAAAGTCAACATTCATAACGCTACCAAAAAAAACAAATGCAAGGAAATGTGGAGAATACCGTATTATCAGTATTATGAGTCATGCACTTAAACTCTTTCTCTAGGTCAGGGGTCGGCAGACTCTTAAGTTAAAAGAGCCAAGTTGTTAAGGAAACAGAATAACAAAGGGGTCAGGGAGCTCTATGTCATTCACGAAGGTATATATCGCAAACTAAAAGAGCGAATCGGTCATACACACTTTGCCTTCTTTGCCGCTCAAATTCTCATTCAGCTGTGCAGAGATGTCAACAAGAATGTATACGCATGTTTTATAGACTTTGAAAAGGCGACAAAGTAAAACACCAGAAGATTCTTGATACACTGAAAAACCCAGGAATAGAGGACAAGAACATCAGAATAATCGGTAACCTGTACTGGAGGCAAAGAGCGACAGTAAGGGTAGAGGATAGTCAAACTGACGAAATCGAAATCCTACGTGTAGTACGTCAAGGTTGTATCCTGTCACCACTTCTCTTTAAAGTTTACTCAGAAAAACACTTCAAGACACTGGTCTGTACGCAAACAACAGAGTACCGCACATCACGTATCTAGGGTGCAACATGAATGAGAAATGGGATCACTCAGCGGAAATAAAAACTAGAATCGCACTTGATAGAATAGCCTTTATGCGTATGAGATTAGTAATGTGCAGTCAAAACCTTAGGTTGCAGCTTAAAATTCGCATTGTAAAATGCTATGTATTTTCGGTCTTTACGATATGGAGCCATGGACCTTGACATAAGCAACCTCGAAGAAGATCGACGCATTCGAGATGTGGGTGTTTTGAAGAATTCTGCTAATCAGCTGGGTTAACACAACAACAAACGAAGAAGTTCTGAGAAAAATAGGCAAGAAGATCGAAGTCATGTCAAACATCAAAATAAGAAAACTCTCTTATCTGGGGCACATCATGAGAAATACAAAATACCGCCTACTGCAGCTCATCATGCAAGGCAAGATTAATGGTAATAGAGGACCGTAGAGATGAGGTACCTTATGGTTAAAGAACCTTAAACAAAGGTAGGGAAAGACATCAGTACAGTTGTTCCGTGCTGCTGCCAATAAGGTTATTATAGCGGGGATGATCGCCAAAATCCTGTAGGCGGATATGGCACCAAGAAGAAAAGAAATGAAGACGTTAAGGACAATAACAGAACCCTTTGGGATCAAATGAGAAAAGATAAAAAATTTGTGGAGTTTAAGACATTTAAGGTGGGAAGGAAATACAGCGAAGAAGTTTACTGACACGAACATGTAAAAAGAATTAATGCAAACGGAATAGTCCGGATTGTGCTAAAAGGAAAACCAGAAGTACAATACCCACCCGAAAGACCACCAAAAATGTGACAGAAATGTCGATGTCGGTTGCAGAATAGATTTGTGCATCATCTAAACGAAGAAGAAAAAAAATATTATTCTTTAAGGTAATCTTATTTTTAAACGAGGGGAATATTTTAAAAATAAGTTTCATTCCAGTTACACTTAGAATTAATTTATTTATAAAATAAATCAATGTCAATTTATTAGGTCCATTTATATAACCTCAAAGTTAATGCATTTTTGGTATATAAAAAGGTATGAATGCTACATTTATCGACCGTGATGCATCGTTTTGGCCTCCGGTGTAGGTCAAGTTTGTCACGATACAATCTTTGTACTTGTATTTCCATAAATAAATAATTTATCCTTAACGTATTTCAATGCTATAATTTGCAACTTGCTAAAAGAACACAAATAAAAATAAATTACTCCTACATTAATTTAACGTGTTTGCAAATTCATAAGATAAAAAATTATTACAATGAAATTCATTGTAAACAGCTTTTACGGCTTATTTAAAATTATCATAAACAAAACAGTGGTGTGATTACTATACAACTTTTATTTACGAATTTGACTTTTGACGACAAAAACATAAGTATATTTCATTAATCATTATCAGCTAATTAGGTTGGCAGTATGTCTCTACAATTTAATTTTATTGAAAAGTATGTTGGTAATAATTCCGATTTTGACATGCGTTACTTTTGAATTATATATATTTCATTAATTATCAACTGATTATAACGACAGTTTAGTGCAACTTGATAGAAATAATTTCAATAAAAATGTTGCTTAGCAACGAATAACGAAGTTCTTTAAATTTTAAATTAAAAATAAAATGATAAGAACAAAATTTGTTCAAAATTTAATTCTAAACACTTTCCTAATTTCTTAATAGTTTTTAAAATATTTGCAAAAAGCTGAAAACCCCAACCAATAAACTACCACTTCCGCTTGGTGGATTTTTTGAAAGCGTCTTTTAGAAAACCTCATAATTGCGGAACAATTAAATTTACGGGGATATAAATATTTTAACGTGTAAAAAATAGAAGATAATTATGAGAACACACCTATTAGTTGCAAGTGGGTAAACAGGTTGCTTTTGTTTTTTTTTTTGAATAATTCAACTGTTTTCCCAGGTGGAACGGTGTTAAACAAATTAAAATTTTTAATGAATTAAATGTATAAGTACACAGTATCAGGACGGAACAATAAGTTCATTCCCATACTATACACATCGCCTGCTACATTTTTCAAAACCCGAAAAATCTTAAGAACATGCATGCTGTTTATTACATTGAACTTCGTGTTTATCTCGTAATATAATTTTCAAAACGCGACTTACATCATAATCGCAAATATATTTTATGATGAGATTTATTTTTATCGCTATTTAAAAACAACAAATAAAATGCTTGTTGAGTGATATCATTTATTTGAAGAACACTCATCCTCGCTTAGATATGATAAGAAAATATTCCGTTTATTAAAACAACAACAACAACAACATTTTTTAAATCAAATTTTAGTGTGCTAAATGAATAAAATTGTTGGTTAAAATATTTTAATTCAACGCAAATTAGCCATTAAAACATTTTTTTTATAAATATAAATATTTCAGTAAGTTTTTAATTTAATCGTTGTGAAAAGTGCTTAAAGTAGGCAACTAAATTAGCCAAATATTGATTAACTTGTTGCATAGTATTTGATTAAACGTACAAACGTTGTAGATACGTAGGCAATCAAATTTACACTAATGTAAATTTAATCGTAAAAAGTGCTTAAAGTAGGCAACTAAATTAGCCAAATATTGATTAACCTGTTGCATAAAATTTTATTAAACGTACGAACGAACGTTGTAGATACGTAGGCAACCAAATTTACATCAGTGTAAATAATTTCTTAGAAAAATCAATTAGAAATTGCGTGAATTTATATTGGGTTGATCCTAAGTATCCGGCGCGGCCTTTTTCACCTCGTTCTGTTGTTTAAATTTGATGTTGATACATAATTCTTTTGATGGGGTTGGGGTTAAAGCAGGGGTGGTGATTTCCAGATAGATGTCACCAAAGACATTATCACTCATCAACAGCGACGTTTACATAAAACCTAGTCCAGATAAATCGCCTTTAAACGAAAGAGCATGACAACGATCACCCTAATCAATAGCAAATAAGAGATGGGATTTGTTCGTTCATTCGCCCTACTCTCCTTCCGAACTACCAACGGACTACCATGTTAACCGAATTATGATTCATTGCTAGTGACGAAGCACCATAATAAGCACATTATATGGGGCTCTAGATTTATAACATCAAAAATTGCCAAAACCTTAGATCGAACATAGAACATAAAAACCTCACCATGACATGAGATAAAGTCTCCTTTTATGTCACAAAGGGTCTTTCTTGATACAAGAAAGGTAAATATATCAACCTGCTTGGACTTTTAAAATCCTAAAAAAAGGTAGCTACAACGTTCTAACAAATAAAGAAACTTCCAAAGCACTTAAGCGTCACTACATCTTTTATCCCTTTCGCTAGGAAAAGCTTCTTCGCGCGTTTATTATGCAGTCATTGTCAACGCGAATATATAGCCTCTCCATATAAATACCAACCTCAACTACATGTGATGCAGCCTGAGTTAAACATACGAAGCAATGGCGACTGAAAAACTGCTAGCAAAAGCAATCCAGTTCTTGTGGTTAACACAAACAGCTTCGGGTGGAGGAGCCAACTGGAGAAGGGCACTTGTTTTTCTTAGAGCTGGAAACTAGTTCTAAAAGCGGAGGAAATGGTCAAAAAGCAATATTAAACAAACGAACAACTAGCCAACAAACTAGTCACTCTGAAAGCAGTAGTGCAAAACATAAAAGAAGATATTCTCAAAGAGGATAAGCCTAAGAAGAAAAAGTCATGAATGAAGATCGAAATTCTCAAAATAATGGAAGAAAGAATACTAAAAAACAACAAACACAAGAGTGAACAAAAGAAGGATAATCAAAAGAGAAATCCGAAAAGCCAAAAAAAAAAAAGAGAAGAAAGAAAAGTGTAATGGATAGAAGAGGTAAAAAAAGACATGGCGATTTTAATGTCCACCGTAAAATCAAAGAAGTTACAGAAGAAGTTAGAAGAAAAAACAATGGAAGCTGGTAGATAAGAAGAAAACTATAAATAAATCTGTAGGATCTTCAAATCTAAAGTCCATGACCACTACTACTTCGATTTGGCTGCTGTAATACCAATACCATGATAATTATACCAGGAAATTTCAAAATCTGATAATAATGTTCAAGGGGCATTGGGGTAATAATAAAAATGTAACTTTATTAGCTCGAACACACTTAATAGGCTACTAGCGATTTTACTCCGCATATATTTTCACCAATTCAAAATTGTAAGAGTTATTTAATGAATTCTATATCGTAAATTAATACCCAAAACTGCGATAGCCAAACCAGTGGTGTGATCAGTACATCCAAATTTAATTTTATTTGTAGTCCTTTTATACCTATATCCAAATGATGGGTCCTCTGAATGATAACAACCTTCATTGGTTTGCCAGTTCATAACATGTCTAAGCCACTTTTCGTTTAAAAATTCCGAGAATCCTTCCATGCCACAGAAAGCAACTGCAATTATGTAAAAGTAATATTTGTTACAAAACATTGGCCAATTAACTGTTTTATTTTATACTTTGTTCGATGAAAAGGTCATGTTGGGGGTAATTATATTTTTCCATACTTCTTGCTTCTTTTAACATAAAAGAACAAAATGATTTGATCATGTCATCTATTACGGGAGAAGCATCAATACACTTTGATCGAATTCCCAGTTGCAAGTAAAACAATCTAAAATGTATCTATTTAAGAAGCAATTCTTACTACGCCTGTGAGTGGTGAACGAAAAGAAAAAAGCTTACCAAAAATGGCTGACTACCCACAAAAGTACTGAGCAAAAGTAAATAGAGAAGTAAAAAGGGTAAAATACATGCAAAAAAATGATAGTTGTGAGCAAAAGTGTAAGGAACTTAGACACCATATGGGCAGTAAAAGTCAATAGAGGCATCGAAAGTGGTGCCGATCGGCTATCCTGAAATGACGGTGTTTGACAGGCAAAGGCAATGCAGGACAGAACATACAAGCAATGGAATTGGGTGGATAGAAAAACTAACCTGTGAGTTAATAGATAAGAAAAATCCAAACGATTTGCTAACATTACACCTTTACAAAATTCACTTGTATAACACATAAAATTTTTAGGTTCTAAAACCTCTGCAAAACATTCATCTACTGATTTGCCTTTAAATTTAGCTTCTTTTTCTGATAAAATTTTTCTTACAATTGTACGATTATAAATTCCCAGATTCGGCAATGAATTGGTTTTAAAAATAATATCCGTCATCCAAAATTTTGGTTTTGGTAAAATACTGTAAACTGGAAAAAGTGTAATAAAGAATTTAAAGAAAATTATATAGTTTTTACATAAATATTCTGCAGTGTGTTTTGTTGGAATTGGTAAAAATTTTAAAATTTTTTCATTGATTACAACGCATTTTTCCAATAAAAGTTTTAATTCGTCTTTTACTTTTGTATCAGCGACTTCCATAATTTTTAAAATATGTGCTAAAATTATATAACGTTTATCGAAGTACACAAATATATTTTGCTTACCATGTGCAAACGTGACCCCTATAAGACCATCTATATTTATATCCTGATAATATTTTTCAACAAAATTTAAACCTGCCCTTAAGTGTTGAATAATTTCCGAATTCAACGCACATTCCCTGCATTGCGAACCAAAACATAACTGTAGAAATAGTGTAATGAAAAAAGCTGCTTGTTTTAAAAGCATCTTCAGCACGATAAATGTTTCTATTTTGTGGTTTTATGCTAAATGTTATCAAACATAATTAAATTATTGAATGGAGTTTGGGTAATCTATTTAATTGCGAAAATGTAATAAATTATCAGTATTATTTTTTTGATAATTTATTACCATATTGCCGCTTCATTTAATTATTAAAATATTAAATTATAAAAACCGCCCTTCTGATAAGTACTGGAAGATGCAGAGAAAGAAATTCCACTAAACGGAGTACTCATCAACAACGTGAGGTACGCGGATTATACTGGCCTGCTTGTAGATACGCAGAAGGACTCCAGGGACTCACACTGAAGGTGGTCAGAGTATGCAAAATTTACGACATGCGACCAAACACAACCAAAATTAAAGTTATAACCGTGAGCAAGGTCAATAACACAAATGACAAATACGCAAATGGTTCTCAACTAGAAAATGTTATAGACATCAGTTACTTGGGTACAAATCTAAATGAAAAGTAAGTCTATATATCAAAATCCGCATTGAGAAAGCTAGAAGGAATAAAGAAAGGCATTTTTTATATAAATATAAATATCCATCTTCGCACTCGTATTCTCAAATTCTCGATACTGGTACGGGATAAAAGCAGAGATGCTATCAACGAATGCTAAGGGTTTAAGTTTAATCATTAATGGACCTACCATATATAACCAATAAAACAATACTTGCAACAAAGCATGCAAAAAATATCACAGCACCACTCGAGCAAGGTTGGTAGACCTGATTTTTGTATTAGAATTTGTATTATAATGAGGCATTCCAATCTCCTGTCAAATGGGAATGCTCACAGCCTCCATCTTTAAAAAGTTTGACAGGTCACAAAAAAGAATTATGCATTGCGTTTGTATGGATAATCTGACTTTTTACTTGTTTAGAAATCGAATTTCATATATAATTTATAGTTTTTCCAAGTATCTTACACCTACATTAAAAGATATAGTTTTGACAGAAGACTTGCTTGCCAAAGACCGCCATATTGGTCACGGGTACACTTGAAATGCCTTATACAAAAATCAGGTCTACTAACCTTGCCACTCGAGGACCTGTATAACTTTTAAAACCTAGCGACATATCCTGCACTTCATGACTGATCATGATTCACGGGCGTGAAGCCCGTGGAATGAGGAGATAACCAGCATAAACTTAAACCCAATGGTGTACGGCCCATAAGGGTGCGTGAAAACTTACATTCTAAATTATAAATTAAGTTTTTCTTAAAAAGATTTTGACATAATAAAAAATTCGCCCGAGCAGGGACTTGAACCCTGGACCCTTGGATTAAAAGTCCAATGCTCTACCGACTGAGCTACCCGGGCCTCTTGCTTCCAATTAATTATTTGGATTCGATGGTGAAACTTAAATTTTCATTAATTACCTTCTGAAAGGTGATTGAGATTATTTTATTTATTTATGTAAAAGTAATAAATAATCTAAATAAGAAAATAAAAGTGAGTTTTTAAAATGACATTTGTCATTTCTTATGAAAATAAATACATATATTAAGAAGGTTCCATAAACTCCTCAAATTAAATGTTTTACGATTAAAAAAAGATGTTTGGAAAGTCCTCTGATGTACCACATATTTTCGAAGGATTAGAACATAAAAGAAAATGTTCAATTTTGAAAACCATAGTTTATAAACGCAGTAACCGCAGTTTTTAAAATGACATTTGTCATTTCTTATGAAAATAAATACATATATCAAGAAGGTTCTATAATCTCCTTGAATTAAATGCTTTACGGTTAAAAAAGATGTTTGAAAAGTTCTCTGGTGTACCACATTTTTTCGAAGGATTAGGATATGGAAGATAACATTCAATTTTGAAAACGATAGTTTATAAATTCAGTAACCACACCTTATACATAAGTTGTTTCCGTGGTGTAGTGGTTATCACATCCGCCTAACACGCGGAAGGTCCCCGGTTCGATCCCGGGCGGAAACATTATTTTTGTCTTACTTTTTCTTCTATGATATCTTATGTTATAGTTGACTTTGTAGGAATTTTTAAAAAGTTTCTGAAATTATAATTAATTTTGCACTCCAACGTTCTTAAATATTTAAATAAAGTGTTTTTTTATTGCAAAGTAATGTATTATGAATGAATTAAAAAAAAATTGATGCCAAGATCTACTTAAAATAATAAGAAAGTAATTTGTGCATAATATTAATTTTAAAAATTATATAATCTATAATATGTAGGTATTTGTTTACAAATTCAATTGTATCGCCAAGATTAGCTAGCCCAGCGGTTCTCAAAGTGTGCTCCGCGGAACCCCTCAAAGGGCTCCGTGAATTATAAATTCTCTTCGATGTTAGGTATCGTCGAGTTGCACATACACATAATTAGTGAACAAGTGGGGTTCCGTGGAAATTTGTATGCCTTTGGGGGGCTTCGCAGCTCAAAAAGTTTGAGAA
>JARJDX010044840.1:0-11425 GCA_030264735.1 Gymnusa sp. GC000175
AATTTTTCACAAAATTTTAAAAATAAGTTTCACAAGGAGTAAAAAACAAGAAAAATTTGGGATGGATAAGCTGTGCTAATGTGGTAAAAAAATTATTTGGGATGCCGAAAAATACCTCTTTGCCTTCATGTTCTCCTGGTACAAAATAAAATTTTAAAATCAAAAATTTTTCACAAAATTTTAAAAATAAGTTTTACAAGGAGTAAAAAACAAGAAACATTTGGGATGGATAAGCTGTGCTGACGTGGTAAAAAAAATATTTGGGATGGCGAAAAATACCTCTTCGCCTTCATGTTCTCCTGGTACGAAATAAAATTTTAAAATCAAAAAATTTTCACAAAATTTTAAAAATAAGTTTCACAAGAAGTAAAAAACAAGAAACATTTGGGATGGATAAGCTGTGATGACGTGGTAAAAAAATTATTTGGGATAGCGAAAATACCTCTTCGCCTTCATGTTCTCCTGGTACGAATACAAAAAAATTTAAATCCACAAATATTGACAAAATTTTTGATTTATAAATTTCGAACTCGGACCAGGATAACATGAACGCGAAGAGGTATTGGGCGTATTTTATTTTCCCGCCAAAATATATTAGGTAAAATTGTTGAAAATTTTTGATTTAAAAATTCCACTTTTCGGACCAGGATAACATGAACGCGAAGAGGTGTTGGAGGTATTTTATTTTCCCGCTAAAAATTATTAGGTGAAATTGTTAAAAAAAATTTGATTTAAATTCCACATTTCGGACCAGGATAACATGAACGCGAAGTGGTGTTGGAGGTATTTTATTTACCGCCAAATTTTAGTTGTGAAATTTTAGATTTAAAATATTTAATACCAAAAAAAAATTTTAACATGAAAAGATGAAAAGTTAAACGAAAATTTTTACTTAGCATGGATTCAGACTAAAACTGTACAATAAATTTTTTAAGTAGGTGCTGCCATCTATGAACAAATAGACAAACTATTTTTTATTAGTGGGACAGAAAACTTTTGGTTTGAGTCTTTGCTAAAGATAAATCTGTATGTTTAGTTGCACATACCTGTAAACATATGGGTAAATAAAATAAATTTTTTGAAGGATCTTTTTATTCATAATTTTGTGTTATACAAATAATTATTTACAATAATAAAATAGATATGTTCTTCGCTTCCTTTAGTAGTTTCTTTCTGAATTTCCAGTCTTCTTGTCTTTTAATGCTGCCAAACGCTATAGGAGGGTGCCTTGTAATGTTTTACATTGTAACGTTTACAACATATCTTCATCAGGTGTGTCTTGTCATCATCACGTGTATGTCTTGTCTTCTTCATGTGTGTGCCTTGTCTTTATCATGTGTGTGTCTTGCATTGTCTTTATCATGTGTTAATCTTGTCACTATCATATGTCAGTCTTGTCTTAAACATGTGTGTCTTGTCTTTTTATGTGTGTCGTGTCACCATCATTTGTGTGTCTTGTCTTCATCATGTGTGTCTTGTCATTTTCATGTGTGTGTCTTTTCACCATGGTGTGTATCTGTCTTCATCATATGTATATTTCGTTTTTATCATCATGTTGTTTATTTTTGTTCGTTTTGTTTGTTAATGAGTCGGCTATAAGTTTTATATGAATACATTACCATATTATTAAGATACTTTTTGAGTGGACTTGTGTGACTGTTAATTTATGGTAGAATTGTGGAATGAAATATGCTTGATATGTATTTAAAATAATTGGGCACTCAATTGATGGCGCCATTAAAACTTCTCAAAGTGTGACGGGTCAAGACACAATTTTCATTACCATGCATGTACCGCCAGGAAAGACGTAGTTCTACGTCAAAAAATATATATATATTTTAAACAAAATTTATTAAAATATGTATAAAATTATTAATTAAAGATATTATTAAATAACAGTGCCATACAAACAAAATATATTATCCCTCTCACCTTTTAGTAATTTTTACATAGTATTAATATACCTCCTTAATTCTTCTTGTGTATCGAATATCATAACATGAAAAGGTGAACCCGGAACCAATTCATTGGCCCACTTAACTTCAACACGATAATCCCCTGGTTCCGTTGGATCATACTAAAAAAAAAAATTTAAAAGTGCTTCTAAGAAATATTATAAATTGTACCTTGCACAATATTGTTCTATCTTTTTGAGACTCTCTTTGCATTTCCACTCTAAAAGCTCCTTTTGGCCCCCTCACACGAACCGTTAGTTGACCTGCACCTGCACCTCTTGTATCACAAATGAATCTGGACTGAAAGGTGGCCAGAACACCATGCTCCACTCCAGGTCCATAAACTCTTACTTTACTAGCATCTGGAGCTCCTGCCACTTTTAAAGTGAACGGTGAACCCGGAACGTGTTGTCCGGCATATTTAACAGTGAGTGCATGTCTTCCTGATTCTTGTGGTTTTACATTTAAAGTAAATGTGGCGTCACCATGATCGTATAATTCACAGTAGGCTACTTTTCTGGGCCCTGTGCAATGTGCCGTTAATTCGCCAGGTCCCGCTCTTCTGGTGTCGATCCAAGAACGGATTTCTCTTCCCACCACTCCTTGCCGTAATCCCTCACCTGAACACAATACCTTGGAGGCATCAGCACCACCTTTCGCTTCAACCATAAGAGGACATCCTTTTACTGGTCTACCACCCCATAAAACGGATAAGAGATAATTTCCTGGGGTATTTATTGTGTATGTAGCACGCCAATTTTTTTCACCAGCTAAGGATAACATCACGGGGATCGGTACATTCGTATCGACAGCGTGGAGTGTAACCTCAGGATTTCCTAATTAAAAAAAAATATATATTTAACAAAAATGTTAAATTAAAGGGAGTGGTGTTAGCTCAATAATGTCATGCGTAACCTATTATACGACCACTTTCCTCTCGGAAGGCAACGGGAAACCACCGAGGGTCATGCACCAGGATAACTTACTGGTTTAGAATCTACATTAAAACTGTAGATCCATTTGTTTCGTGTAATAGCAGACAAAAACGCACAACACGAAAGTAAGTGGGAAAGTCGCGTACACTCGATAACGAGTAGGGCGCTACAAGAAATTATTTTTCTTACCTGATGTTGCTTTGGATCCATCAATATTAAAAACAGATTGTTCGCCGCATTGCGCTTGAGCTAAACCATTTCCAGTAAGAACGACTTGAGCTCCAGAAGCCACAGCTATGCTAGGCGTTTCTGGTACTAAATAATTAGCAAAGCGCACACTAAAATCGGAATCTCCAGAGGTTATACCCTCAGTTGACAAATCGAATTTAATTCTGTTGCCATTCTTTTCCGATATAATCTTTCTTCCGGCAACCTTACACTCCAGATTGCCTGGTCCGGAGTTGCTAATATCAAAAACTAATTTTGCCGGCAATTTTATTCTTCCCAGGTCATCCAAGTATTGATTCCATCCACCAATTAATCTAACTGCGGATGGATCTGTGATTGTTGGCCGGAAAGGTGATCCAGGCAACTTAAAATAAATGAGATAAAATGATTGCCTCGCGCGTACTTTACCGTAACTAGAAGTAATTTATAAATTAACTTACATCATTTGGACCGATACTTATGATGATATCATACACCCCAACCCATTTAGGAGTGTATGAAACGATGTATTCACCAGATTTGGGGCTTTGAATATGTGCATCAATGATTCCATCGATGGCTTCAACTTGCACTCTAGGTTGAATTACGCTGGAAACTGTAAAACTTGTACGTTCGCCGACGATCGCATTTTCAAGACCTTTCCCTACAGCCCTGGGGGGAGGTGTTGGTCCCACTGCTCCTACACCCAATGCTAATGGGGAACTTTTAACAGGAATTCCTCCATAGGTAACCGTAACTTGATAAAGACCTGCCATGCTGGGTAGAAAAGAAACCTGGGTGGTATCATCAGAGACCATTACTGGTTGTACAGCAATTGTTTGATTAATTGGGTTTGTGGCTAGAATTTCCAAATCTGCGGTGCCTGCGTTTGTTGTCGTCACTGTTGAAAAATAATTTATAAGTTTTGGTTGCATACTTGCTTTTAATCAATTTTTATTTACCATTAAAAGTAATCCTCTCTCCTACATTTCCTTGCACATTTGGTATATCCACGATACGTACACAATCGGAATCAAAAGCCTCACAAGTGAACGGACTACCCGAGACGCTTTTGGCTTGATGTAACACTTCAATTGTGTGAGCACCAACATCCCTGGCAGTGAACTCGGCTTGCAATTTACCCGTTTTTGTTTGGTAACATCGGACCGGAACCGCCGATCCGGTTGGACCGCTTACAACAACATCAAATTCTCTTGCTGATCGTCCCAAAGTATCAATATTGAAATGCGTGACTTTAGCAACTCTAGCTTGGTACAGCCCTAACCCACCAGCCCAAGGCTCAGAGCCTGGAGCCTTAACAGGTACTTCCAAAATTCCTTGCTTGGGAATACCGTTATAAAAGAGGGTAATTTTATGAGGTGCAGCATGAACGGGATGAAAAACAACTTCCCACATGTTTACGTTTGTTCCACTTTGCCTAACGCTATGTGGAATTTCTTTGCTACCAACTTTAACGCTCGATGATAATTTTCCAGGTCCAACTTTATTTATGCTAATGCCGACCACAGCAGGGCGATGACATACAGCTTCTGGGACATTTATTACATCTATTTTGCTTATGTCAAATACATGAATTGTCCTTGCGCTGACGAGGGAATTATTTTTTAACAATTGCAGTTGATAGCTGCCGACTTGTGTGACGGAAAACTCCACCTTATTATTATTTAACGTATATTTGACTGCGTGGTTATTGCTGTCCGTTATTTCTAAACGATGTTCTGGCGGAATCTCGAAGTAATTTATTGATCCCGACTGGATATATTGCGTCGATTCAATAACGGAGCAATGGAAAGGACTTCCGATTACATTCATATCATTAAACGTGATGTTGACAAAGTGATCATCGCTTGTTTGTGGTACAAATGTGACATCATATAAACCTCTGGCACAGGCTACAACTTCTGCTTTGATGGTGGTATGTTGCGTGGAAACGACAAGCTCTAACGTTCCCTCGCCGGCTTGAGCCGCGTCCACACTAAAAGTAACCGGTTTGCCCACTTCAGCTGCAGGGCCAGTATGTGAAATTTCTCTGGACAGATCGGATTTCCGTCCTTAAACGCATATTAATTGTTAATATTTTGTATGGATGAATAATGTTTTAACGTTTACCTGGTAATCCCGAAACGATGACTTTATTAACGTCGTACACGTTGCAGTTGAAGGGCGAGCCTATAACGTGCTGATCGTTAACGAGGATGGCCACAGAATGTCTGCCAACCATTTCTGGTGTGAATTTAGCAGTGTAATTATCTACATTTGAAGTTAATTTGCATGGAAGAATTTTTCCTGTTGGTGCAGTTGCTATAACTTGAGGCTCAGCACCTAAGGCATTAATTATGCAGTTAGTATACAGGTAAGAAGAAAAAGTTCAGATTGAAAAACAAATCAGATAATGAATACTACCAAGGCTTAGCTGGACAAAGCCCTGAGGTAAGTTACTACATTGGAAGAGGCCAAGGACGTTCCGAAACTCGTCCGATCCATGGTGCAGATTCCGGAATTATCTTAACCAGGCGGGAAAATCAAGGTTGACAAGGGAAATATACCTGGTCTTGTGAATGCCAAAGGATGGGATAATTTCTAACCAATTTTAAGTAAAACCAAGAGAGCTAGCATACAGAATAAGTAAAATACAATGCAAATAACAATGTGAACAGCTCTGAGAGATATTCATTATCTGAACATGTGTTAACCCTTTAACTGCTTAGGCGCCCTAAGCAGTCAAAGGAATAACAAACAACCTTGTATAGCATATATAAAAACTCTAATTCAAACTTAATTCTAAAATCTATTTTACCCGCAATTCCCTCAATTTTAATTTCGGCTGGATGTCCGACTGCAGCCAATTCAATGCCATTTCCTGAAACAGGCACACGGGGTTGGGTATTTCCTGGACTCACTTTACAACTGAAAGGTGAACCAGGAACTGCCTGTCCATTAAACCTACAAAATCAACATTATTGTAACAATAATTAGGATTATCAAGATAATAAAATACCTAACACTTAAGGTATGAACAGCAGCTTCGGTGGGTTTAAAATTTACTTTAAATCTAGCATTTCCTTCACTTTGAACAAAGTTTGGAACGTTTCTTCCTCCTACAGCGACAATAATTTCCAAATTTCCAGCTCCCGCTTGTGAAGCGTTTATGCTAAATGAAACTGGTTTGCCTACGATTCCATCATTTATGTCGGTTACGCTTACCCGATTGGCGTCGTATGCTTTTACCAGAAAAGGGCTTCCTTCAATATGACCTCTTGGTAAGCGTACCTGCAAAAATAAGGAAAACTACAATTAATTCTTCATTTGGTTGTATCCATTTATCCAGAAAAACTGGAAATTTCGCGCTATATTCAATTCCTTAGAAAGTTTTCTTCTGTAGATAGTCTTTAGTGTGAATATTTTTAACCGAATCAGACTACTGACCCCGTCGCGACAAGTGTTTACTCAAATCATGATCAGTAGGTGGAAGAACATCTGTTGGCGCGATATAATTTTGTTGTCGAAGCAGACAGAAATGATTCGGCAATCATTGAGGTTCGCCGAGACGAGAAACAACCAGATTTAGCAGATATTCAAGAATTCCTTGAGCATCTAGGTGCATCCAGTTATTGCTGAAGCTGCCTAGCTAACGAAGAAAAAGTCGGAGATAGTCAAAGCGTCACGTACATAGCGGAAGCTCCTATCACATCCACATTGTCTAGTCCAGAGAACACATAAGTGGTTGCAGGCAATACATAACGAAATTTCTTTGAAATATCAAAGAAAATTCGTTAAACACATGAGATTGGTGGAACGTTCTAAAAATCGTTCAACTGTCGGAAATTGTATTGTACTTAGGAATAAGTACGACGTTGATGGTACTGTTACCAAACGCAAAGCAAGGGTTTTTGCGAAGGTATTTTCCCAACGTCCTGAGTTGACTATGATGAGAACTATGTACCCGTGGCTCGATTCAGCTGCCACATACCACCCGCACATGCAACAGTTCGACTTCTTCACTTCTTTCGTCAATGAGATCATCGATGAAGATATCTGGATGGAAGTGCCAAAGTTTACAGAGTTTTGAAGTTTATTATTCAAAAAAAAGTTCGACTCCTGTGAAGTAATCAGTATGGCCACGAGGATAATGTCAGAGCTGCCTTTAAGAAATAAAGTATGCTGTATGAACAACACTGTACAGAAATAGGTTAAATATTGTTAGTACCTGTGTATGAATTAAAAATTGGGGATGTGAGTATCTACCTGAAGTATGAAGACGATGATCTACTCATAATCATTGTTTACGTTGATGACATCATTGTTCTGTCATGTAACAATGGAAGGATCGATGAAGTCTACAGATTCAAAAGAAAACTTTCGAAATCAACGATTTGGGCGACCTATCGTACTATCTGCGAATCTTATTTTCTTATAAAGACTTATTTTTATAAAGTTTAAACTCCAACAAGCAAGCAGTCCAACACGTAGAGTCTAGGTCCTAGACCACTGTGCCCAATCACAAATCTTTAAATATTTTAAAACATAATAAGGGAAGCAAGCTTTCCGATTTGTTAGAATAGGTTAGGTTAGGAAACAGATTCGTCCAAATGAGCAGTTGGGTACTATTTATGAAAAAATTCAAATTATTTAATAAATATAATAAAAACCTACCTCAACACTGTGATCTCCAACATCTATCGGTGTAAAGGAAATATCAAATTTGCCAGGAGATCCAACATGGGGTGTAATCTGAAACGATTCACAAATATAAATTTAATTTTGGTTCCTGACATTAAAAAATATCTACCTGTGTTGGTAACGATCTTCTAGCCGGTCCCAAAACTTCAACCACAGGTGGATTTGGACTTTCAACAGCAAACATACAGGGCCTTCCAACTGATACCTTGTCCATAGATTCTGGAGCAATGATACGTGCCGCAGGGCTAACTATACATTTGAATGGACTTCCAGGCACATCTTGCCCGTTAAATCTTAAATCCACAGAATGAGTCGTTGCTTCTCGAGGTGTGAAAGATATCGCATAAGTGTGTGGTCCTTGTGCTTGAGCTGATGTCGGAACTCTTCCTCCATTTACGGTCACTTCTAAATTACCAGGACCTGCTTGGCTTGTTTCGACTAAAATGTACACAACACGTGTTACTCTAGCTATGTGATTTCCAGTGTACAGATGGAATTAACGGTTTTTAAGTTGAATCCAAAAATTTTAAAGAAAATTATTCAAAATGGTGTTACCCAAGAATGTGACGGGTTTTCCAACAACTCCAGTTGCAGCCTCTTTGACCTTGATAGCTTGAACGTCGTACACTTTGGCGGAATAAGGGCTTCCTGCTGTTGATGCTCCGTTAACACTGACATTGATCCGATGTTCTCCGACTACTCTGGGTACAAACTCTGCTCGAAATTGGCCGTTGCCTAATGGTTGTACTTGCGTGGGCACTGATTGACCACCTGGGCCTACATGTCAATCCATCATCGTTATCAGGAATTAATTATAAGACGAAGGAAGGAATTATACTTAACACCAAGGAAGAAATAGGAAGATAGGAGGAAGTTTGTTCAATTAGGGAGTATTATTTCTAAAGACGTTACTCGTTAATCGAGCGATACATTTATATATAATTCGTTTATTTATCATGGTTTCTTTAGTATGATAACCTTCTTGAATGTCTGATTGGTTTCAAAATGGATCAAAATGAACAAATTTTACTAACATGGACGCGGTGGAAACTTGGAAAATGTCGCTGTAAGTATGCAACATGTGGGAAACTTTTTTGATTAGGATTTGTCAGAAAATAATTTTTTTTATAAAAGTTGGAGTAACATGTAAAATTAATAAAGAAACACAAAACAAATGACATACGACTATATATTAGAAAGATACATTTTTCGCTAACTGGCGTAGTTTTCAAGATGTAGCGTTGCGACGCTAAATTTCAGAAGAGTTTTGACGTCGTACCGATTGTCGTAAGGTACCCCCTAGTACCGGGAACTTTTATAGGACTATCGAGCCATGGCGTTAGAAAAAACTCAGTACGCCAGTTTTCAAGAGCTAAGAGGGAGAAATTTTGTACTTTTGAAAAATTTTAACTTTTTTGTCCCCTAAATATTTACATTATGGGATGAAATTAATAGTGGTTTATTGAGGTGCCCCATCAAATGCTGCTTTCCGCATTCCGGTAGGTGCCGCCGTTTTCGAGATATGGAAAACTTTTATAGGGCCATCGAGCCATAGTGTCAAAAAAATTAGCGCCGCCAGTTTTCAAGTATTTTGATTCGCGACAGAAAATTTTCATAAATATATTTCAAAAGGGGCAAAAACTGATTTTCATTTTCATTTAGACGATCTTTAAGTTTTGTTAAGAATAGTCTGTAGTTTTTAAAATATTGACTTTCTTCAATTCTAGCGATTTTAGTACTAATAAATATAAAGTCTTGTGTCATTTATTTCGTATATTTAGATGACGCATCAATTTTTATAAAGAATAAAATTTTCTGAGAAATGAAAACCAAAAAAGTTTCCCTTATGTTGCATACTTACACAGTTCACACGTTGACACATACATTTGTGTATATTTATTTAGGTACGAATTAAAAAAAATCTTGTAAAAAGTTTTAAAAATATGCGCATGCAAAAGAAGAAAATAGAATCAATGCAATCCAAATTTGAAATCATGTAAATCATGTCAAAAATTTAAATTAGACAACTTTCACCCAAACTAAGAATAGAACAAATTGTCCACGAACCGGAAAAGAATCAATGAATAGCAGCCAAACGGTAATAAAATATGTAACGTATCCAAAAGTTTTTCATTCCGTGTAAAAAAAATAAGAAAAGAAAGTTGTAATACTTGTTTTATGATATGATTCGTTACACGTTTAAACATTTTAATGAGTAAACTAACAACTAAACAAACCTTGGAATTTAGAAATTACATTAAACAAACGAAAATCAACACGTAACTAGTAATAAAATAGGCAACAGCATCGTTTTTCCGATTTGTTAAAGAATTATGAGCGCGAATTCATTATATTTAATTTACTTAAATAGAAAGTAATTCACACGAGTGAAAATTAATTTTTGTTAATTAGTTTTCATCTCATGGCAAAAAAAACATCGATATCTTAGCGAAAAAAAACAAAAGAATATCTCATGCATTGTTCGATTGTTTGTATTATATTCAAAGATTTGGGTTGGATTTAATTAAATGACCGCAATTTAACACTTTGGCTGCTAAGGCGCTAAGACGCTTTTGGTACAAATTATTATAGAATCTGAGAGATGTAATAATATACTCCAAAAGCGTATATAGACGCATTTAGCAGCCAAAGTGTTAAATTGCGGTCATTTAATTAAGTTTTAAAAATTCTTTTAAAAAATCGCGGAATCGAAACAGATTCCATGACAAATAAAAGAAAGACGAAAAGAAATTATCTATGAAGTTAGTACGTAAACATATGTTAAGAAAATGTTAATAGGTGGAAACGATGAAGGAAGGTTTAATATAAGAGACGTCTGTGTCCTGAAATAAGAAGGAAAAGTGCAACAAAATAAAATAAGAGAAGGGTGATTGAAAAAAATAAGAAAAACACAGTATGCAGCAATATTTTTAACTTTTTTTACAAGATTTTTTGTTTTTGTTTTATAAAATGGAGACATAAATATAAGCAAAACAAATGTGCAACATGCAAAATGAGTAACAAATGCCATAAACGAAGTTTTTTAATAACGATTTTAAGTGACAACCAATTTTTTGCTATCGAATGATGTTAGCCTACGAGATAAACTGTAGAGTCTACAGTCTCTACAGTTTATCCGTTGCCTGTATAGGCGATTCAAAATAATTTTTTCCGCCGTATTTTAGGGCGGAGCTTATGCTACTAGAGGATAAAAAATAGCGAAAATAAAGTTGACATCTAGAGATAGCAAGTTTTCTAGTCATGAGACTTTTTTGTAGATAATATTTAGACGATCTACAAAAATGTATTCCGGCGTCTATGGCGTTTGTTAAAACAAAACGCAATCGATAGCCCAACCAAAATGTTTGATTATCGATTGAGTTTTTCATGCAAGTATTAAGTTTGGAATTCGTTAGAAAATGCAAAAAATGATCGGTCAGTTTTGTTACTGAATTATGCACAAGTTTTAAACAATTAAATAAAATAAGTTATTACGCAACAATCAATATTACTTGCTGCTTGAATTAATTGCTGTAAAACTTGTGTACGCAGATTTTAAAAATACAATTATGCAATTTAATACGACAGTAATTATACAGTTATGTCTTCCGACAGTGATTATACAAC
>JARJDX010044847.1:0-10387 GCA_030264735.1 Gymnusa sp. GC000175
TAGAAATCGATTTGGTTTTACATGCTAACACGCTAAGTGTATTCACCCGATGGGGTTGTTAACTCTTGTATATATATTTATATGTTATTGTCGGTTTAATAATTGCATATTATTATAAATAATGGTTCAATAAATTTTGTTCGTTTTATACTCAACGCAATCCATTGTAGAGTGTTTATGTGTACACCACAAACACTGCATTGTTTCAGTGATTACTATTAACGGCGCGAATTAGAGAAAATTTATTTTAACGCATCATGAACATTTTCTGCAATTAAATATCTCCAGAGACGCGACATAAATGGATCGGTTTTTCTAAACTAACCCGACGCGTTTGTGTAAGTTCCAATTTGATATCGATAATCGCAGAAATTCATCGCAGAAATTTCGATAACCCCATTAATATTTATTTGTGTATGTATATATTATTGTGTATATGTAGTTATTACAGTATTAATAAAGATTATTTCTCTCTCATCGCAGAAAATTCATCGCGGGAAGATTTATTGCAGAAAAATTAATCGCGGGAATATATATCGCAGGAAATTTTATCGCACGGAAAATGAATCGCATGAAAAATTCATCGCAATGTAATACCAAAAAATTAGAGAACATTAAATGGGATTTACTCTGCAATATTTCCGCGTCAAGCAATTTTTGTAACATTAACCATTTGATGGCAACCCCAATTTTTTACTTTTATTTAAAAAGTTAATAAAAGTATAGTAAGCGCGAAAATTTTAGAAATCGAGAATTATTGAGTTTTCGACTCCCCTTATTCAGAAAAAGTTGTTTTGGAAGTATCTGCCTATCTGTCTGTCTGTATCCTCTCTACAGCCCAGACGGCCAAACTGATCGGCCTGGAAATTGATTTTTTCAATTTTAAGAGAAAATTTGGGGTCCCAGTTATGTTTGTTTAACTGAAATCCGACAACCGGAAGTGGTAGTGTATTGGTTAGGATTTTCGTTTTTATTTGCAAATATTTCAAAAACTATCAAGTTTATTGAAAAAATATAGGAACCAAAATTGTTTAGAGTTAAATTTGCAACAAATTTTGTTATCATTTTTTCAAAATTTAATATTTTAAAAACGCATTCTTGTTCGTTGCTATGAAACGTTTTATTGAATTTATGCCCATCAAGTAGCAGAGATTATAATCAGCTGGCAATTAATGAAATAGGTTATATATCAATAAAAGCAATAGTTGTCACTATCGGAGTTATTACCAACATACATTTCATAACAAAACGACATATGATATTTAATGGTTGTAATCCTGTGCAATTAATTAGATGTTTGATATTTCAATCATGGACGTTTGTTGTAATTTACAGAAAAAATCATTTGCGTTTGTGTTTCTTTTCAATTTAAGACTCCCATATGTGAATGATAAAAAATGAGTAAGTATTAAATGATGATCGTGTTTTTGTTATTTTTTAATAAAATTCAGCTGTTGGGCTATTTTTTGAAATTTATTTTTGGTGTACAATATTCATCAATTTTTTTTAATAAACCCTTAATGGCTGGCAATAGCGCTAATTATAATAAAGTCTTGCCAATTGGTTTTAGTTGGGTTGCTTACTAACAGGGTTACGTGGTTTATATTTATTTCTGATGGCACTGTAGTACTAGCGAGTCGTTTCAACAAGATGTGGAAATTAAATTAAATTTGTAACACAAGATAAGTTAATGCTAGAGCAATGAGGTTTGATTTACAAGTTACCGGGTTCGATCCCAGGGCACTGAAATGCCATTTGTCATTGGGAAAAAAATAATGACTCACAAAAGTGGAAGGCCACTTTCATGAGTAACCAGTTCTAACACTTACACACACTACTTCTAACACTTACACACATACACTACAATTAACACTGCAGAAGGATCTCATGGAAGATAGCGAGTTAGGGATTAAATCCTAACAAATACAATAGATTAAAAGCAAACTTCACATCTTAGTAAATGTTAATATATTTTTAAACATTTATTTAGATTAAAAAATTTCTAGAAAAATAAATGCATAAGATGTTAAGGTGTTTTAAGTAAATACAATGGATAAATCTTAAGCCAGTACACTACTTTAAAGTTAGAACCCAAAAGCTTACAGCTTTAATCTTGCTGTTCTCTTTAATGAAACACGTTTTTTTTTCTCGTAATTGTTCTCATGAATAATTTATTTTTCATTGCTAAGAATGCTTTGTTTGTACACATTATTTATATATTTAAAATGTTATAAGAAATGTATATTTTGCAGATTTTTACTGTTAATTAGGTGCTTAATAATTTATATCAATTTAAAATAATTGTTTTCAACTGGAGATCTGTTGGCCTTTAGATTGCAGGAGCTATGCTACAGGGATCCATTTTATAAACCTTTTTTAAGATGTTTTAAATAGCAGTTCATAATAAATTAAAAAAGGAAAATTTTACAAACTAAAAAATTTGGAGTGTTTTTCACACGACTTTCACGGAATCCAAAAAGACATTACCCAATAAATAAAAGTTGTCGCTATTACGATTTTTAGCAACTTTATTGTTATAAACCTTTTTATATTATATTTATTTACTTAAAAAACTCAAAAATGGTTTAAACCAAAATCTACAGATCCCAGATATAAAAAAAATCCTAAATATGAATTTTCATGTGGCTTAGAATTTTCGTGTAGCCTGTAGAAAGAACACACGAAAATGGCTATTCACACACACACACAGATATACATACACACAGACATCATGACAAAATGTGTCAATTCTGGTTCAGAAGACCTCAAAACATCGACATCTGATGAAATCGCAATTTTTTTTCGCACGATATATACTTTTCATTTACGGGAAAGAAAAATAAAAAACTAAACTAACCTAGCATAGCCTAATTATGCGAACCCTATTAATTTTCTTGTATTGAACATTTAATTGGGGGCTTGGTCCGACTACTTTGTTAATAAAAATGTTGCGAAGCACTGATTTATAATAATTTATATAAAAAAGTAATATACAACAAAAAATAATTTGTCTAATTAAAATTAAATTTTACGTTCCCAATGATATTTATAAAAAAATGTTGATATTTATATCATTAAACACGCATGTTAATATCACAAATTGTCATAAAAATGATATTTAGATTAATTGACATTTAATGGTAAATGGCGAAAGTTCTACGCAATAAAAGTTTAGATTGTCCATGAACCGCTCGTAATTTCCGTTTTTATGCGTAATTTAAATCTATTTTATGGTGAAGGCGCCGGGATATGTGCGATTTCCCTGCAATAATTGTACAAATACAATTGAATATACTGTTTATTAAATTCACAAAGAGAATATCAATATTAATTTACATAATTATTTTGCTGAAAATTATTGCAATTGTTTAATTGGGCGTGATTTAGTTAATTTAAATTTTCAACCGTTTTCAATTTTTATACATTTAACGTTACAATTTTTGCATTTTATACATTTCTTTTTACCGATGTGTAAAAACAGAAAACAATGTCTATTTAGTCATGTTAAAATCAAATATTATTATTAATATATGATAATTGCTATTATTATCTTGGAAACCGCCATATTGAATTTAATTTTGACAGCAGCTTTAAGTTTAGTTTATTGAATCAAGTATATTTTATATGAATATTTTTTATAATTTAGAAAAAATTTGACTTTTAAGAAAATTGCGATTTTCAGTTTTTTTGAATTATTTATTAAACTGAAATTTTGAAAATTTTCCAGCAAAATCTAATTCAGCACGAAAATCTGCACAACATTATTCAGTTAAGTCTCTATCTTTAATATTAAGAAACATATTTATGGTAAGCTACTTAGTTTGAACCACCCTGTATAGTAAACATCTTACTTTTAATATGTACCAGCAAAATTAAATAAAATTTTACAAATAATGTCAAAGTTTTTTTTTAATTAAATTAAAATCTTTATTTATTTAAGCATTGTTACGCGATATTACCATAATTTTTAAAATTTATTCAATCTGCAAATGATTATATAACAATTAGCAGCAATGATTTGTTAGAATATTTTAAAAATTGGAACAATAATGGGTCCAGTTAGAGTAATTTTACCGACAAAGCTACAGAAAATATTTGACCTGGTTTGGGTTTTAAGTGAAATGCTGAAAGCGCAAAACGAGTAGATAAAATATTTTAACAAAGAAAGTTTAACCAGCAAGTTCTTGATAAAAGAGGCATGGTGGGTTCATTTCATCAAAAGCTAATTCTGAATAATTAATAAATTTTTTACATCCCATATAAAAATTTGTCTTTTATTACTTTTTACATAAAATAGTAATGTTTTATCCAATTATTAATATAAGTATTATATTTTATTATACCATGATGAGAGGATATATTGTATGGCGTATATATTAATCGTTTTTTATTCATTTTTTCTTAGATGCAGTTTATTTATTAATAGCTTTTAATTGCACAAATAAAAAGGGAATTCCTGTACAACAATTTCGTAACAAAATTTGATTAAATGAAATATCTTAATTTTTTTCTAATTAATTATCATTATTTTTTCAGTATTACCAAAAATTTAAAAATTTTCTTATAAGCAACTTTGACAATAAATTTTGATTTTGTGAAAAAAATACTTTAAAGGGCATATTCTTTTTACTATTTTTTTTATTACATTGTAAATAATGTTTAAAATTGTTCATACAAAAGTAATTCTGCGAAAATATTGTAAATAATATATAAATCTTTAAAATGCGTAAACAAATTTTTATGTGTTGCAATAAAAACGTGGAAATTTGCATCTAACAACATTTGGGAATAGAATTGAATTTTTTTGTCGTATACATTAAAACTTCCTTAATTTATTTTCATTATTTTTGCACTAAGTTATAAATATAAATGCACCAAGAAAAATTATATTTTATATACGCAAAACGTGCAAATTTGAATTGAAACATCCTTTGGGCATACTTTAAAAATGAAAATTTATATTTGATGGCGTAAAATATAGAAATTTTTCTTAATCCATTTTGCTTATGTTTCGGTGAAATACCTTGAGAAATACACTTCCAATAAAAAAAAACAAAAATAACGTGTTTAATATTTAAAAAAAATCTATTTAACTATGCTGAAGTAAAGCGTCTTACACAGCTATGAAATTTTAAATAGAAACGCCCATTTTTATTGTAAATTCACGTTTTACTTTGAAAAGTACAAAAATTTTTCTCAAAACATTTTTTTGTTATCATATTAGATGGCGCTGTATTTGCAGAAAAAAATTATCGCAAGATTTGTTTTATCTGCGATTGCAGCGCCACCTATAATGATTACAAAAAATTGTTACTTAAAAAATTTAGGTATTTTAAAGTTTACTTGGTTTGTTATTAAAATTTATCTACACTTATCTAAAACATTAACTAAATGTTGAAACATTCTACATACAAAAATTTTGAGCGTTTTCCACTAGACTTTCCGTAAGCGAAAAATAAACTTCACTCAATAAAAAAATATTTTAAATAAAAATTGCTTCTAGTGCATAAACCTTATTTTTATAATTATTTATGAAATATTTATTTTCTAAGAAATGGATACAAAAAATTCAAAAACGGTACGAGTAAACTACTACTTACGGTACACCGATTTTACCCAAAAACTATAAAGTTTTAGATTTCTTTAGCCTATAGAGAGGACAAGAAAATGGGTATCCGCAGACACACATTTACACACACACACAGACATTATGTCAAAAATTAATAATTCTAGTTGCAGAATCTCACAAACTTTGACCTTTGTTTTTTTTCACGATTACAATACTTTCCTTTCTCGGGAAAGTAAAAATAAAAAAAATTACGCAGCAATTTTATATTTTAAATAAAACTTGATAAATTCTGGAATTTTTTTTACTTTTAATTTTAGGTCGCGTTGTTGTTAAAATCATCGTACTTTTCCAACTTTAAAATGCTCCGGTAAACGCGAAAAACTGGCAACAAGCACATTCCATTCGAATGTTAAGGAAAGAAGTACTAATTGCTGTGTATACTGTTGTATAGGCATCTCTAACCACACCTATCAGTTTTTACTAGTTGCTGCTTTAAATAAAGTTTTAATTGTAGTATGCACTGTGGTATGATCTCCTCCTTCATATCAGTATGCACTACTTGTAGTTTTGAAAAAAGTTTTAATTGCTGAATTTAGTGTTGTATAAATTCCTTCGTACCACCATTAGTGTGTACTAGATGTTGTTTTAAAAATAAGTATTATTTGCTGTCTGCACTGTTGTATAGACCCCTTAACCACCCCTATCAGTGGGTACTGATTGCTGTTTTTCAAAAAATAAATTTGGCTGCATATATTGTTGTATAGACCCCCCAACCACCCTTATCAGTGTGTTGTAGTAACTGTTTTAAAAATAAGTATTATTGACTCTATGTACTGTTATATAAAACCCTCACCCACCCCTATAAGTGTGTACTAGTTGCAGTTTTAAAAATAAGTATTATCTGCTGTATGTAGTTGAATTTTTTTTAAAAGGGTGGGTGGAGAGTCCATACAACCGTACATGCATCATGTAATACTTTTTTAAAACAGCAACTAGTATACATTGATAGGGATTGGTGGGTCAATACAATAGTATACAGCAATAAATACTTTGAACACATACTAATAGTGGTGGATGAGGGATCTATAGAACAGTACACAGAGCAATTATTTCTTTTTTTTAAACACCAACTACTACACAATGAAGGGGGTGGTGGGGGACTATACAACATCACAAGCAGCATGTATGCATTTCAAAAACTTTATCTCAAAATAAAAAGTTTTAAGTATTCTCCACTACATCAGTACATCAGTACTAACTGATAGCGTAGGTGAGGGGTCTATACAACAGTACATACAGCATATAATACTTTTTTTAAAACAGCTATAATCGTTGATACGGGTAATGGGAGGTTTAAAACAACAGTAAACATAGCAAATATATTTTTTTTCAAAACTGCAAATGCAGCAATTAACACTTTTCTCAAAACATCAACTAGTATACATTGATAGGGGTGGTGGGGGGTCTATACAACAGTATATAAAGCAAAAATTATTTTCTTCTTAAAAGCAACTAAAACCCATTGATAGGAGTGGGTTGGGGGTCTATACCACAGTACAAATAGCATATAAAATTTATTTTTAAAGTAACAACTAGTACGCAATGATAATGGTGGGTGGGGGATCTTTACAACAGAACATGCAGCATATAATACTTTTTTTTAAACAGCAACTAAACTAGAATATACTACCCGACTAACAAAGAGCCGACACAAACAAAAGGCCCACACATACAAATAGCCGAGACGTACAATGGCCGACACGTACAAAAAGCCAACATTTTCAAATTTTAAATAAATGTTGACGATTTATATCGTTTTGAACAATTTTTATATAAATTTTTGCACAGATTTATCCATTTTCAAGCTTTTAAATTCAAAAAAAGATTTTTTGAAAAAAAATTTTTTTAAATTTTTCCCGAAAACTGTTTTTATTACGATAACAACGAAAAATATAACTCTATACTCAAATATTTTAGGTAAATTTTTGTTGATAGAACCATATAAGTATTTAAAAAAAAATATTGAAATTTCCAGGTAATTTAAATCGATTGGCAGTATTTTGTTTGCCTAAATTTAGCCTCTGTCGGCCTTTTGTCTTTGTCGGCTTTCTGTCTGTCGTCCTCTTGTCTCTGTTGGCCTTTTGTTTGTCGGTCTTTTATCAGTCGGCCTTATGTCTAAGTCGGCCTTGTGTCTGTCGGCCTTTAGTTTATGTCGGCCTTTAGTTCATGTCGGCCTTCTGTCTCTATGGGCCTTTTGGACCTGTCGGCCTTTTGTATGCGTCGGCATTGTGTCTCTATCGGCCTTTTGGCTTTCGACCTCTTGTCCTAGACCTGTCTATACAACAGTACACACAGCAAATTAATACTTTTTTTAAAACTGCAACTAGCACACACTGAAGGGGAGGGTGCACATCCAGCATGTATGTATTTCAAAAGCTTTACCTCAAAATAAAAAGTTTTAAGTGTTCTCCACTCGATTTTCTTGTAGAGAAAAAAAAACTTCACCTAATAAAAATATGTTTTAGTTTAAGATACAATTTTCATTAATTTTATTTGTATAATATTTTATAAAATATTTATCCTCAAGAAAAAATAGATGCCATTTACTGATTTTACCCAAAAACTCTGCGGTTTCGGTTCCAATAAGAAAAATCTTAGTTATTTAGGGTGTGTAGAAGATACAAGAAAATAGCTATACACACATACATTTATTTTAAATTGGTCAATTTTTATTCAGAAGACCTCCGCCGACATTTACTCATATCCCGACTTTTTTTTGCACGTTTACAATACTTTTCCTTTTCAGGAATCCATTGAATATTTCAGTTTAAATAATTTAAATTGCTTACTTTAAACAGAGGGTGAAAACTAATTAATTTTGCTCTTACAGGTATTTTAGTTATTAATCATGTTAGTGTAAAATTTAAATTAAATTATTAATCACTTGCCCAAAACACATTTATATAGCTTCTAACACATGTTTTGTGCTAATAAAGAAACACAATTTGTCGTTTTTATATATATTTATAACGTTGCTTTTATGCAGAGAATAATTACCACAAAAAGGTGTAATTCCTCATTTTAAAACAAAGAAATTTTGCATGTACAAACAAAACATTATATTTACATTATTCTAGTTTTTTATGGCAACAATTCCTAAAAATGCAATGTACTTGGATGCTTGCTATTTTAATTTAAAAAAGCTTTCTGGAAAAGCAAAATAATAAATATTTATGAATATTTGTAAAAAAGTTGAAGTAATAAATTACTTGTTTTTCAAATGTAATAATGTCTTACATGAAAAACTTTTTGTTCACGGTTTCGATAGAAGCGCCTCTTTGGCTGTAAAGATAAATCAATATTTTGTGTGAGAATACAAACTTTTACCGACTTAAAAGACATTTACACGACAAGAACACATGTAAATTGAAATGTTTATAAGATGCTTTTTTGCTCAATTACATTGATTTTGTCTGGATTTTGAAGAAAATTTACATTTTTATTAAAAAAAAAAAAAAATAATTGAAATTCTCTTCCGAGATAAAATATATTTATTTTAAAATTCACCATTCCCATGTTATTTAAGTAAATCCGAATAAACATTTCAATTTATAAAATACAGACTGAGAATTCTTGGAGTTCAAATATTTGTGTTTTTAAGAAGAGAGCCAGGACGCTTGCTATTCTTATTCGAAAAAAATACACTTTTTGATTTGAATGAAAAAATTTCTTTGGTATTGTCACTGCATATCATTAATATTAAAATTTAACCATAAATAAGACTTATAGGATTTATGTGAGCTTTAAAACTTTTGCAATTTATTTTGCCACATAGGAAAAAGAAAGAAAGGCAAATGCGTGTCTAATAAATAAACTTCCACAACTTTTATATAAATAAAAAATGGATGTTGTATGGGAATTTTAAATTTATTTTTAAACCGAATTAAATTAAAAATGGATGATGCTATTTATCACAAAAGAAAAAAATAAATATAACAATTACACAACAAGCTTACATGCTAATTATAACTACCCAATTTATATATTTAATATTAATAATAATAAAATTAAATTATTATGTTTGCGTCTGTCTTCCTTCACTTTTAATATTTTTAAACCAAACATCTATAAATCGTTTTAAATTGTTAACACGTAATTAAACTCATTAATTTCATTAAAAAAATTAAAATTTCAATGCTGTAATAAATCTTCTTCATAATTTTATTAAATATTTCGCCCTTTGTTACGATATTTTTATAAGAGCTTTTGATAACGCATAATTTAATATGTATATGAAGTAATAAAAATTACCTTTACTTTTTTGCCGCGTTTTGCGGCAATAGCCCGTGATTTCCTCCGTATTCTATCCAGTGATAAACCGTTTATAAACACAAAATAAAACCACAATTAATAATTTATGACAACAAAGTCCAATTGTAATAACAAACTGATAATTAATATTTTTTTGAGGATATAAAAGTGAGGTTAAGTTTTAGTTTTAATTGTTTATTTGATAAAATTTAATTTTAATGAGTGTACGGAGCACTCCTTTTTGGAAACGCGCTGCGAGGCTTTACGGAACCGGAAGTGCACGTGCTTTCGCGAACAAGGGAGGCCGGTAACTGACATTCGGTGCCAGCGTCGATGATAATCCAAGAGACGCCGAATCCGAGAGAGAAAACAGACGCCAAGCGTCGAATATAAAACATGTGTGTCGTTGCACACTCTTTCTTTAATGGGCCTATAACAATAATTTATCATCATATAGATGAAGTGAAAGCGAATATTTAAAACTCAAATAGACGTTTGGGGTTTCCA
>JARJDX010044884.1:0-11736 GCA_030264735.1 Gymnusa sp. GC000175
ATTAACACCGTGGAAATGGACTACCTACGAAGAAGCGCTGGAAAGTCCAGACTGAAAAGGATTCGAAACACCGAGATAAGACGAATTATGGAGGCAGAACAAACGCTGGTGGAGAGAGAGGAGATGAAAAAGTGGTTTGGGCATGTTCTTCGAATGGAAAATAAACGATGGCCCCGAAGAGCATGGGAATGGCAGCCACCAGGATAAAGGAAACGGGTAAGGCCAAGAAGATCCTGGAACGATACGATACGCGACGCCATAAGAACTAGACGACTGGAAGAAAAAGATGCGCTGGACAGACAGGGATGGCGTGTAGGGACGGGAAAGCGGCACTTAGCTGTATAATCCCCCAATTATATATACCCGTAGCGATTGACTCGACACCTCGTGGCAAAAGTGGTAAGTTATAGTCTGTTGTCAATGAAAAATACATTTTCAATTTATGTACTTCCGAATAAGCATCAAGACAATAAGGTTGTAAACTACTTCATTTGAGAATTCTTGCTATTAGTGCCAAGCGTTTCACCAAATAGTTCCGGACATCCTGCTTAAATTTAATTCTCTAATTTCTCACATCACTGACGTGACAACTGTCAAACAGTTTTTTTTCTTTACCTTCCTGATAAATCTAATCTAATCTAATCTAGCCATCTATAATAGAAAAATTTTGGTTTTAAAGAAAAAGAAAAAATAACTCTAGTGCTAGTTGATATATTGGTTATAGATGGCACGATATATGCATTTATGTTACAAAAAACTGCCAAAAATGTAACAATAAATTTTTTTTTATGCCAAAATGAAACACTATTCTATACATAAATCAAAATAACCTAAGCTACGACAGAAAGATATTTTTTGATAATTTTTTAGTTATTTATTTACACAATAAAACAAAAATTGATATATTTTTTTAAAGTTGCAGTTTAACATTTTAAATTTAGATAAATTTCTAGATTGGATTTTTTTGGTTTTCTCCATAATTTTGAAGTCAATGAAAGCCTTTAATAGCTTTTATTTTAATTTGTAAAATTCCAAAATAAAAATTGAAAAACATTATTTGACAATTATTTTTATCGATAAACTATAACATATACAAAGCTTTAAAAAAGGAAAATAAAAGCAAAAAAAGCACAGTAACTAAGTACCTATAAATTAAGGGTGAAGTATCAATTACGTTGATAGGTAGAGTCAGTATACAAAAAGGGTTAAAAAAGAAGGTAATCGAAACCGCAACACGACCATTAAAATGGGACCTAATTAAAATAAAAAGTGAACTAGTGGATGCTACGACCGCAGGAATAACCGCAGTTTGCTTGGAACAGATTGCAGGGCTGCTGAATATTTCCCTCCGCCACCCCATCTCGGTTACAAACCGGTGCAAATATTTGCTCAACTCCGCTCACAAAATTAAGTGGAATTGAAATGGACTCCAAAGGTAAACTGACGAGGCCTCCAGCCTCCTGCTCTGAATAGACGACTCTGGTTCAGAGAATCGCGCGAGCGAAAAAAAAACAATGCAAGAAAACACACATAATATATAGTTACTTATATAAATATAAATAGTTACCAATATAAATTATAATTGTTCTTTTGATTTAAAAAAATTTCTAAAAAATGCTAAATTACAAAAATTTATATAAATAAAATATACTGCATAGTTTTCTATCAGTTGTGCTTTTTATTGGTTTGGATTTCTATTATAAACTGAAAGCTAAACCACGTGTATCCAATTAAATTTTTCGTCGGAGAGTGACTATGTGCTATGGGGGAAATTGAAAATTTCGCTGCGCTCGTTCAACGCAGTGGTTAAATAATTCTCCCGGATCGTTGTTTGCTTTCAGAAGGCTCTTGGCTTATATTAATAATGGCTAAAACAATTAGTTAAATATTGGGCTGAATTACAGAACGTTACTCGTAATTAACTGTTGAATTAATAATGACGCATTGAATTAGGTATTTTGTTTATTAGCTCCACCACTTCACTCTCGAACTATCTTGTGCACTCGATAGGAAACTATCGTTAATATTTCAGGCAACATTATCGGAGGAAAATTGGATCATTTAACTCAATATATTAATCCCGAATGCTTTCAATAATTCAATACACTCTTACGATTTTGGAGAACAGTTTTAAAACTTTTTTTTTGTTTTGCGACAGCAGTGATAAAAAAATATTAATAATGCTAAACACAGCTTTTTTATTTAAATGTTTTTGTTATTTTTGTATATTTATGCAGAATTAAGCGATTATAGACCTTTCCTAAATAAAAATTAGGGTATAAGGTAGGAGACCCGAATATAATATAGCTTCGCCATATAAATGTCAACCTCACCTATACGTGGAAAACACTGTTTTAAACAGACGGAGCAATGGCGACCGAAAGATTGCATTTAATAAGCAATCCAACTCTTGTGACAACATCTTCGGGTGGAGGAGTTAACATGAGTTTTGTTCTAGAGCTGGGAAACTGGCTCTAATGACGAAGGAACCAAAGCAACAGTCAACGGCATAAGGATGAGGAAGAGCATAGCGTTCTAGAAATGAAGCACACAACTAAATTCCTAATCAACAGTGACGAGCAAACCAACGACGAAATCAATAGATGCAAGAAAGAATATTTACATGGGACGTACAAAAAGTGATGGTAACTATAGAAGACTTCAACACAAAGCTTGGAGTTGGACTCAAATCAGATTACTTAGGACCTCGCTAGGCTAGGAGAATGAAATCTTAGTAGAGATGTTATGGAAGTATTTGTCGAAGAAAATTATTTTGTCGTTCTTAATGCACAATTTAAAATGCCATACATATACCTGGAAATTACCACTCAGCAAACCGTATAGAACTATTATTAACCAAATCCCAATTAACAAAAGATTCAGAAACAGTTATACTTTCACAAAAACATTCCCGGGTGCGGACATAGATTCCGACCATGTACCAGTGGTCGAAAAATTTGAACCAGGCTGAAGAAAATTAAAGAAAGAATACAAGCAATACGTAATAACAAAATATAGGAGATGGTAAAGAAAAAAGTAACAATAAACGTACAACTAGCCACTATGAAGTAGTGCAAAACCTAAAAGAAGGACATCTTAAAGGGAAAAAGTCTAAGAAGTAAAAAATCAGGATGAAAAACAAAATTCTCAAGTTAATGGAAGAAAGAAGACTAAAGTTTATCTTTAAATAGTACAAAAAGAAGAACATTAAAACGTAAATTATAAAGGCTAAAATAAGAAGAGTAAGAACAGTGTAAATAGATCGAAGAGCTAAAAAGAAGACATGAAGACTTGGAAAGCTGGTAGATATGGAGGGGCAAATTATGTAAACCTAGAAGATAAAAAGAAAACTTGGAAATAATACTTAAATAGATTGTTTTTGGACAATAAACGCCATCCCCCATATACTGAAAGAGGTAGTTAACATAACATTAAAGAAGATCAAAGATGGAGAGGAAACAGTCCTAGACAATATCCACGCTGAGTTAATAAAACTACTTAATGAAAAATACATAGGAGACGAGCAGCAAGACTTTCGCTCAAATCGATCAACAACACAACCTTTATCATACGACAAATCGTAAAGGAAGCGATCGAATTCAACAAGCCAGCCTTTCTGTGTTAAGTAGACCTAAAGAAGGCATTCGATCGGGTGAAGCTACAAAATGTTATTGTTAAAAGAAAGAGAGGTGCCAGCAAGACTTGTCAAAATAATACATGAACCTACATAGCACAACGGTACTGAAGACCGGGAATAGACTATCGGACATCATCCAATGTAGATCGGGTACAAGGCAAGGCATTGAGCCTTGGCATTACAACAGGTGATGGATTTCCGATACTTAGGCATAGACATATCAAGAAACAGCTATAAAGAAGTCAAAGGTCAGACAATGAAAGACGCAAGAGTATCGGGATACCTACGAGACGTGACATGGCAAAATAAGTTCATGAATGTGGAGAGTAAAATGAAAATCTACAAAACTATAGTTAGGCCGATAATAACATATTGGGCAAAAACTCTCGCAGAAATAAGCAGAACAAAACAACTACATCGCACAATGGAAATGAACACGCTGAGAGCCATAATAGGAAAAACCAGGCTAGATCGAGTCCGAAATTCAATGTCAGAAGATAATGCAATATAACCGACGTGGTGGAATTTGTGAACCACAGAAGAAAAGAATGGAATGAGCATTTGTCAAGAGCAGATGTCAATAGACTAAAAATAATAGCAAGGGACTCCTAGGCAGGAGGAGCATAGGGAGACCACTGAAGAGATGGGCCCAAAGTTGGACATCAACCTCCATAGAAGAGATTCCATAACCAAGAGCACGGCATGAAGAAAAACAGGAAACTTCCCTACAATAAAAGAAGAACGCAATGAAATACTTACTAAAATATTTAATAACACTGCCCAAAAAAGTAGGCGACCATCAGTCTCATAAGTTATGAGTCATCTTTCCAAAATATTTCTAAAAGTAATACACAAAAAAAATTCAAGATCAAATGTAAGTTAATCATTTGGCTTTGTAATGGAGTGATCACCAGAAACGCTCTGTTCTCTGTCCAGGTTCTTGTTTAAAGGTGCAAGGATGACCTGCCATATATACAAAAATCTTAATAAAGGAATATCTCCGAAAACAGACATCGAATGTTTTGGATATAAGTTTGAGGGTTTGTAGTAGTGAGCTGGAGCAGGGGTTGGGGAGGGTGTCAACTTTAAAATCTTAAAAATAAAACCTATTTTTTATTGCAAATTCAGATTTTCACATGAAAATACACAACTTTTACATAAAACATTTTGTTGTAATTATTGTAGGCGGCGCAGTAAACACTGGAAAAAATTATCGAATGATTTGTTTTTCCTGTGATTACAGTGTCCCACGTCAACCACGATGATTAACATGAAAGGGTTTTTTTGTAAAATTGATTTATTTTTTCCGCATAATCCAAATCTGCAATAAAAAGAGGGGGAAAATTTTAAAGTTGTCCCTCACCACAGCCAAGGAGGGAAACTTGAATTTCAAAACTGAAATCCACTTTTATTTCAGATTCGGATTACATAAAATTTACTAGAAATACAATTTCTGTAAACATCGTATACAGCGCTGTAATCGCAGGGAATCAAATCTTACGATAATTTTTTACTACATTTACAGCGCCACCTACGATTATAACCAAAAATGTTTTAAGTAAAAGTTATGTATTTTCAACCATAAAATCTATATTTGTGATAAAAAAAACGCGGTTTTTATTTAAGATGTCAAAGTTTTCCCTCTTACTGTACTCTGTGGATTGTGGGTGGAAAATTCTCACAAAATCGGATGACCCCTCAAAAACCTTCAACCTTTTGAAATAGAGGGGATGGTTAAAGGTATCTTGATAAACAGAGCTGATAACTGGCTGAATAACATACGATACGCCGACGATACAATGCTGCCGATGCGCTAGAAGGACTTCAATGTATGGAATAAGAAATCTCAAGAAATTATACTTTTTTATGGAACATGCCGTATAACTATAATAAATAACGTAGGCATCTGCAAATATAGGATGCAATTATATCAAGCACGTTTATGGTTGAACACCCTTAACATGTCACACACTACCTGGTTATGGTACTAAATGATTGTAAACATGCTAAACTTAACATTTTTTCTGGCGGGATGTGATTTAATTTTTAGAGGTACATCAAATCTCAAAATATGCAAATGTGGTAAGGAACAACATTTTTACTAATTTTGACTGTTAAGTTTCAGTTACCTTCAAGGTACCTTATTTGACCATTAATAGTCCATATGTGCTCCCTTACTTAAAAAATATGACATCCAGTAAGACTGTAGATAATTTGCACTAAGTGAAACAAAGAATTGTTGAAGGATATACGACTATCACGCCAGAAATGCTTCAAAGTGCTTTTTTCAGCAAGAAAAGGTGCGTAAACTTAAATTTTCATTTTCATTTTAAAAGACTTAGCCACCCGCTTTTCAATCTAATTATAGATGAGATAACCAAAAAAATTAAGGTCGGGAAGAGATACTTCATAAAGACAAAACAAGTGAAAATTGTCTGCTTTGCAGTGCTCGTAGCAACTAAAGAATGAAAGCTCCAAAGAATCCTACACGCATATCGCACAACATCAAAAATCTTTAATATGAAGAACACGACTAAAAATACTAAATTAATGGTGTTCGCAGCCAACCCGATAAGATTCAATCTACGAATCCCACTCTAGAGCTACGGCTAGCTGACGGAGGAAGTAAAAGAAGGAAGCCGAAAGAGCAACATGCATAGCAGGGAGTCTAATCGACATTGTGTGGAACGGGTACATGACATCTCGGCACCGGAGGAATCGGCACCGGGCCAATGCGTCACCGGATATCTCGGCACCGGATAAATAGGCACTGAATATCTCGGCACCGGGACATATTGGCATGGGATATCTAGCCACTCGGTAAAACCTTTTTGTGCCGTCCTACGTAAAATCGAGGGGAAAAAATGAGGAACAGAATCTGTAACAAAGAAATCAGGAGAAAATGCGGGATCGTCAACTTCACTGAGTAGTCAAAATAATGCAGAATAGAATGGGATGCACACATAGACAGAATGGTTCAGGACCGAATAACCAGAATAGCCAGAGACAATTGAACGTAAATCCATTGAAACAGGTAGAAGGATACACTAACACTAGCAATATGATTGCAGGCAGAGGAAATTATAAGCAGACAATGCATTGCCTAAGAAAGGAAAAGAAGAAGAAGAAGAAAAATTTTCTAAAACATTTTAAGTCGCGCATGTAGCAATGTCTTATAAAACATTTTGAGATCCACATTATCTTATTCTCCATAGCTTGTTTTGCCCTTTCATGCATCACTTGATTAAATATGTCTAGATATAGAAAATTCAGGTTACAACTACAAAATGCGATCTTGATGCAAAAATTTGCGAAATAAATCGAGAGTTATGGAAGTTCGACTGTGCTATAGAAATTTGTGCAAATTGGTGTCCCAAACGCTGGATTTAATAAATCCTTTAATGTAGATAGTACCCCTGCGGGGTAATATCGGTTTAAAGAAACATTCTTCTGGGTAATGGGTGAAAATGTTCCCCGACCCCTGAGTTAGAGTAAAGAAAAGATTTAGATAGTGTTCCAATTTTTTTTTACTACTTAATTTTATTTTTACTTTTTTTTTAATTAACAATTCCATTACAAACTCATTGAAGTTTTAACTAATATAGATTAGGGTTACCATCTGATTTTATTTAAACTTTTTAATATTTAAGCCTTATAAACATAATGGAGTTACCATTTTTTTAATACATAAATTAGGGTTGCCAACTTTTTTATAAAAAAAAAGTTAGAATTGTCTACCTAAAAAAAATCATGGGTAATTTTTTTTATAAATATTTACACTATACAAGGTAACAGAACCAAAAAGCACAAAAAATAAACTGAACTGTCAAAATATTGTTTATTTGTTGTTAATTTTGTTTCCAAAGCATACTTGGCCGAAATGAATAAAACCAATAATTTAATAATTTCTTAGTCAATTTTTATTTTAATGTGCATGTGTTTGAGCTGCTGAGTGCAAGAATGTGCGCCTTTACAGCGCAGGGTTTCATGGCTAAAACCTTCTCTGGTCCGGAGTTAGATGAGAAATCATGTAACTCCAGTGGTTCGGAATCCACGCTAAACTGTAGGTCCTCTTGTAATATAAGTTGCCAACATTACAGGCAGAGAAGAGGCTATGCGCCAGGAGTGGCGTCCTAAACTGACGACGTGTTTTATATTGTTGGAAAGAGAAAAAAAACCTCCATTTAACAGTATTAAACACAACTGTAAGTCCCATTAAAAAATTAAGAGTTAATACCAAAAACTCAAAAACAGTAAAAATAGTTAGAAACTGGTGATTTTCCGCAAAAAAAAGGCCTAAATAAAGTGCAAACTAAAATTATGTATTTGTTCATTTTAGAAAGTTATAAGCCAAAAACAAAATCGACCAAATGCTTTTATAAAAATTTATTTAGTATTCTAGTGCAAGAATTATTTATTGATTTGGACTGAGATTCAAAAAATGTGAAAATTAATAACATTTTATAAAATTTGGTTTTAATTTTATTTTTCTTCTTTTCCATATACTGGGTGACCCATTTTAAATAATCCATTGGTATTTCTCGACCAAAAATGTTCCAAACAAAAGTTTAATAGTTTTGAGGGGTCCATTCTATTCTGTCAAATTTTCTGCACCCCCACCAACTATGAAATCTGTGCATTACATATATTTTACTAATGACAATTTTTAATCATTGTGTGTGGAGTTTTAATCGCAGAAATAAGAACACCTGCGATTACAGCGCCACCTAATAATGTAAGAAAAAAGTATATTATGTTAATATATTAATATATAAGTTAAAATAATGTATTTTTTATCGTAGAACCCGAATCTGCAACAAAATATAAGGTTAAGATTTTAAAGTTAGACCCCTCCCCCACCACCTGAGGGGTGGGGATTAAAAAATTTTGACAGGATCGGACCTCAAAATCATTAAACTTTGGTATGATGCATATGGATATTTAACGGGTCACCCCAGTATATGTACTTGAAATCAATGTATTTCTTAAAACTATCATATTATGTTTCTTAATATATTTAGACTTTTATTTATAAACAAAAATACTTAAAAATCATTAAAAATGAAAGCGCTAATGTAAGTACGTATAATTGCGTCGTATTCGATTAAGTTAATATTAATGCAGCAGTTGCAGGTAAGAAGTAATTGAAATTAGTTACTAATTGGATGCTTTCTAAATAGAATGTAAGTTATCTACGTGGTGGAAACGTTTGGTTGATGGGTTTTGACATCAAACAGGTCAACGAAATACATCTGGGGTTAAGCATGCAAAACAGATAAAGTTGGCAATTATCGTCTTCACGACAATATAAACGGTCTATATAACTCGAACTAATTATAAGTCCTCGGTTCGATTCCTAGCCCCGCGGCGAGCACAATGGCGCTGGGACTGGAATCGTAGTTAACTAACCGTGTCGAGCTTATCCTAATTACCGCTGTAATTAGTATAGCGCTGGAGTCGCCACCGCAGGATGCTGTTTTGTCACCGATACTCGCGGTTGCTAGGATACTCTCCAATGCGAACGTTGTTGTAGCACTTGATTCGTCCGCATTTTATAGATTTTTGGCTGGCTGGATGTTGCCTTTTTTACGTGTGTAATTAATTATCTTTTCGGAACTGCCTTCGAATATAATGGCTCGGGTTGCGCCTCTCATTGCTAACTCATACTAATTATTTAACGGAATTACATGAGGGGGAACTCTAAAACACTGCCTTCATCAAGTATTATAATCAAATTTATATTCCTTTTATAATTAACACATTATATAATTAGGTTTAATATTTTAATTGATTGAAATTAATATTTTTATATATTTTGTTTAAATAAAAAATGTTACAATGGCTGCTAATATTTTATTGATTGAAGAATTGGATTTTCAATTCAATCTTTTAAAATTACTTTTAACTTTTAAGCTTCAATTTTTTTTTCTAATTCTTTTAAATACAACTGTTAAATACCATATTTTTATTAATGTTTATGTTAAAAGAGCAACATACATTTTTTGCGATAATGATGATGAAGATGAAGAAAAGGAGGCTAGCGACCATAGTCTTCCCGCAGCAGTAATTAAATTTTATATAATTGTAGTTTCTTACCTGAGTGGTAAACTGTGGTAAGTGACATTTATCAAATTATACAAGAGATCAACCTAAATTTTCCTAGACCTCCAACACAATCAAACTAGGTACACAACATAAAATTGCCGATTTCCTTAATTCGGCTAAACAAGAATATTTACTTATCACTGTGGAATAAATAATTGGAGCGGCTTGTGAGATAACATTTAAATTCGATCATTCAGTAGTTACAATAATTTACATCTCAGATGCAGAAATTAATTGAAAACTAAATATAACCAAAAATTTATTTAGCCTTTCCAAGTCTAATATTATTCCCACGTATTGGAAAGAAAATTTAATAGAGCTTTGCAATGTTTTATAGATTTGATGAATTATACTTTAAAATGAGTTGAAAAAAAAGGCAGACCCTCGTTGGTTCATATCCACCACATTACCACAGTGTGGCATACAGCCAACGGGTGTGGTAATTTGAAAATAATGACTTTATTATCAGTGTTGTGCGAACGCTTAGCGACGGTAACGTTGAGATTATCTGGTGGCCAGTGATAGAACTAAAGTAAACAGCGTGTGGTTACTGCCTGTGGTTACAGAGGCGTATCTCTAACAACAAACTTAATTAGCCCAATCAACTGTAACATAAATAAACAACCAGAAGTATGTTATAAATTTCAAAAATCCTTTTAAGCGGAATCAATATTCTATGATTATGTATAGAAGTAAAACTAAAAACCGAAACTAAAAAACAAAAAAATACGTGGTTAGTACAATACACTTAATTTGATTAAAATTTATTGGGATAATTTTATTTAAAAATTAAAAATAAGTTTTAAGCATATAACTATTTAATACTTTTATTGATACTTCTAAACAATGGTGATTTATTTTATATTTTTTTTCATGTGTTTGTTACGCCACTGTTTTTAGGGGGAATGAAAATGATGTTGGTCCAATTGAAAGGCAATTTATCATCGTCACGGCAGGACGTGAATTACAAAAGAAGGCGAATGTTCGCGGGTGCGTGTTTTGTTTAGGCTCGTGTATGTTCAATGCCTGTTTGGGGCCGATATCGAAGGAAGTACCGCCTAATTTGCTTGCAGGATACCCTCCTCATTTTAACTTGCACCCAATAAATTTATGATTAGAAATTTATTGTGATAAACAAAAAAATATGCAAAATTATGTAATCAAATTTTCTGCTAGGATTTAAATCACAATAAAAATTATAAATAAGAATAACGCCTGTTCACATTTGTACAGAATATGTGTATATTCAACAAGAATATTTACTTACCATTACCACCGTGGAATGAATAATTGGAGCGTCTAATTTTTCCACAATGTAACAACTTACTTTGTAAAGAGATCTGATCCTATAAATTCAAATATTTTTAAAATGATTCAAAGTAAAAATTGAAAAATGGAAAAAAGAAATCCAAAATTATTTGGTGCGGTCTAAGATCTTTGGTGTCTAATTCTGTCCGGCTGTAATGGAAGATTGCAAGCATTTATTCGAAGTACAGTTTTTGGCGCACTGTGAGTAGGGTTTCTGATTTGAGTACTTATTTCCCGGGAATTCCCGGGACTTTAGCGGTCGCGATACCCGGGAAAAACTTGTCGAGATACGAGTCGAGACTGCCATTATTTGAATTTCATTTTTAAATATCTTTTACAGCGGTCTATTTGTCAACAGATGTGACCATTGAAAATTTTAGACCCTTTCTTAGAAATTTTATGGATGGATGAGCGGTATTTAGAAAATGCCTGTCGTAAATGATCCCATCTTTTAATCGCATGTCAAGCAATTTTTTGTAACATTAACATTTGCATAGTCATTTTTATAATTTTAAATAGCAACCCCCATTTTTTAAAAGCTCTTTTTATTCTGAATTTAAAAATGTATCAAAAGTAAGCACCTTTATAACAAAATTTTCAAGTAAAATAACATTTAAGGTAACGTAAATTTGTTAAGTATTGTATTGTAAGTAACAAATCACATTTTGCCATGGAAAAAGAAGAAA
>JARJDX010044932.1:0-12540 GCA_030264735.1 Gymnusa sp. GC000175
GTCTGCATCTAAATAACCATAACTTTTTAAATTTTGTTTTATTTTTAATGAAACAAAAATTATGGTAAGGCCAATTAAATTTGGGGTAAAAAAATGTCAATAAACAAATTGTTACGTACGGATTTTAAAACTGCAGCGTCGCAAAGTGAAACATTTTTATAAGATTATTTTTACAAGAAATAAATTTTTGCATTTGAATCAACAGAACTTTTTAAATTTTGTTTTAATTGTAATGAAACAAAAATTATCGTGTAGGCAATTAAATTTTGTGTTAAAAAGATGCCAAAAAACAAATTTTAACGTACGAATTTTAAAGTTGCAGCGTTGCAAAGTGAAATATTTTTATAAGAATATTTTTACAAAATCTGAATTTTTGCATTTGAATCAACATAACTTTTTAAATTTTGTTTTAATTGTTATGAAACAAAAATTATCGTGTAGGCAATAAAATTTTATGTTGAAAAATTGACAATCAACAAATTTTCAGGTAAGGATTTTAAAGTTGCACCGTTGCAAAGTGAAACATTTTTATAATAATATTTTTACAAAAAATGAATTTTTGCATTTGAATCAACATAACTTTTTAAATTTTGTTTTAATTATTATAAAACAAAAATTATCGTGTGGGCAATAAAATTTTGTGTGAAGAAAGTACGAATAAACAAATTTTTACGTATGAATTTTAAAGTTGCAGCATTTCAAAGTTGAAAAATTTTAAACATTTGGACAACTTTTTTTAAAATAAATTGTTTTTATAATAATATTTATAAAATTATAGAAATTATAGTTAATACACGAAAACTGTGTACGTGGATAAGATGTTATTTTCAAATCTGCGCTCTAAGTGGTTTATAAATTAAGTACGAATTAATCGCATGAGAAGAACTGGAAAAAAAATAAGTAATAATAAAGCAGCGCTTAGCTTAACGGATTACATCTATTATTATCCAATTTGAGAAAAAAAAATACATCTTATAGCAGAAAATTAGGAAGAGGAATCGAATATATTGTAAATGTTCATGGAAAATTTTCTGGGGACCTGAAACAAAAATTTTCATCAAAATCTTAATTTTTTTTCCATACTTTATCATATGATAAATTAAAAATTCAAAAAATATAATAACTATGATAAAATCATGTGTTGGACACATATTTCGTGAACTTGAGTGTGAAGTTGCGTTTTAATCGAAATTGAATTTTGCATTGTTCAAAATAAATTTGTGAATGACAAAAACATCAAAAAAAAGGTGAATAAATATTGAGTCGTGATTTAACACAATGGAAGTTTGACAGAGCGGTAATGTGGAAAAACAAAATAAATTTTTTCCAATGCGCATTTCCAATATGTACATGTCCACGTAAAACAGCAACTGCAGGCCTCTTTTTGCGTTTTGCGCATCGGTGCGGAAATTATTGAATACTTAAATGGTTCAAAAATCATGTAAGAGTAAATAGAAAACGAAAAATGTGATTTTAAAATTGGCGGAATAATATTTAAAAAAAAAAATGTTGCATTCTCCACGCGACTTTCCCGTAAGCGACATTTTTTTTTCAGTCTGTAAAAAAAATATCTTGGAGAGTTATATGTTGCAATTACGTTCTGTAGCAATTTTTTTGTTTTTAAACAAAAATTTTTTGATAAATTATCTTTAATTATTAAAAATTGTTTTTCGATTCCACGAAATTCTCGTGATTCGTGTTGAAAATATTGCTTCTGCTGCTGATTCGTTGTCAGGTGGAAATAAAATTATTTTTGCTCTAATTGTGCATCTGTTTTGTACATAAACTCAAAATAGTTTTCATTAAGCTTTCATTAAAAATAATGATTGATAACATAACGTAGTATGCAGCCTAATTACTGATTGAATGCAATTTATGTGATTAGAAGTCACCTATAATAATTATAATTTGCGCGAGAGGGCGCATCATCACCCGATGCATATAGAGTTGCATACCCTACAGAGGTGCGGTATAATTGTGACTTTTATGTCAAAGCCCGTGTAAAAAAAAACAAAACAAAAATTGTGTGTCAAAAAAAAGTTGTATGTTTATTACCAACAGATATATCTAAAAACAAAAGAAAAATATAATAATGTGTTGATAAATTTTCGTACATAAATCGAATTATGTATTTACAAAGGCGGCGGTGGAATAAAAAAAAGTTGTTTATGTGGCTACCACGCTTTATTCATAAAGCAAAGACAGATATCGTTTATTTAGCCGCAGTAAACACGTTACAAGAAATTGTATTTAGTTATCGCCCGAGGTCCGGCAAACTGGTCTAAGGTAAAATGTGTCTTGCATATATGTCAAGATACGTACGCAACACACCACAGTCCACGATAGTGCGGAACAGCAGGTTAATGGAATTTATGTGCGGGATTAGATATGTACGAACGATATTTATGCGAGTTGTCTCGGGCTTGGAACAAGCTACTTCCTTTCTTGGCCCTGATTAAGAAAGACATTTTTTGCAACGAGTAATCGCGATAAAAATATATCAAAAAAATCAATTTAAATGAAGTTGCTGAAAACGCAACTGCAACAAATTTTTTTCGCGTGCATAAAAGTCAAGTGGTGCACGCTCTAAATTTTTTTCGTATGCATGAAAGTCGAGTGGTGCACGCTCCAAATTTTTTTCGCATGTAGGAAAGTCGAGTGGTGCGCTTCCAAATTTTTTTTCGCGCGCAGGAAAGTCGAGTGGTGCCCGCCCCAATTTTTTTTTGCGTGCGGAAAGGTCGAGTGGTGCGCGCTCCATTTTTTTTATTCAATAAAAATTTCATTCAATAAAATTTATTTTTATTAAAATTTTTATATAAGATAAATTATTTTTCGTATAAAAATTTTTCATGTGTTAAAGGAATACCAAAACGGGAGGTAATTTGGAAGAGTAGTAAGTAGGTTTAGTGCACATGAACGTTCAGCATCCAGCGGTATCAATCTCCTTTTATTGCGTATAATATTTATTATTTCCTGCAGTTATTATGAAATAAAGCATAAAAATAAAATCAACGAGCGCTATTTTTACGGCCCGCCATCAAATTCAACAGTCGACTCAAATTTTTCAAATGACCACATCAAAATGATTCAATGCAAATGACCCGACAGTCAATAGCCACATTAAAAGTTAATTGCTGCATTTTCATGATTAACTTCGTTAATTTATTATTCTAATTTTCAACTGAATTTTTTTTTTTTAAATGTATATAATCTGTAGACAAGTATTTTCCTTTAACGTTTGAAGTACTGTTTCATTGATCTTTGAAGTTATTTGCTCTTAATCTACTTGTTTTTACCTTTAACGTTTAAAGAACTGTTTTATTGTATAATGAAAATCAGAGCTTCTAGGTCAGGAAATAAAATTCTAGAGATGATTGAGACTTAGGTAATTTAGATTAAGAAACAGTAGTTGTTATACATGGCAGAAATCAATGGAGGTATGTTGTGAAATATAGGTCTAGTAGAGACTTATTTACATCAACAAGCAAAGAATGTACGTCAGAAACAAAAGACCAAAATGTTTTAGATCAGGAACCAGTAGTTTTTGTACGTCAAACGTCAAAGGTTTTACGTCAGGAATAACATTAGTTGTTGTGCAGCTTGACCAAGTCTAGCTGGCTGACGACTTATAGGTGCGCACAAGTATCTCCCACTTGAAAAGTGGTAGCGTTATATTGAAGCAAAGTGCTGTACAGTCTTTGAAAAAGTATTTTTACGCTCGTGACACAATGCAAAATTTGATGGAAAATTTTATTTAAAATAATAAAATCAGAGTTTTCTAGACTTACAAGCAGTGGTACAAAGTTATATGTCAGGAAATCTCTCTCTCTCTTTTTTTTTTTTTTTGCTGCCTCCACAACCCTCTTACATCCAATTCTCTCTTCCGCCGCCCGCTGCCAGTTGTTGATACCCAACTCTCTTACGTTAGCCAAGACGTCGTCCCTCCATCTTAACCTGTGGCGTCCAATCGGTCTTCTTCCCTCCATTTTTGCATGCAAAACTTGTCTGGTTGTTCTGTCCTTTTCCCCTCGTTGCTAATGACCTAACCTTCTTACTCGCATAGATTTTACATGACCTATTATTGTTTGGCCGTTGATTAATGTCAGGAAATAAAAGTATAGAAACTGAAGTGTTTTTCATCGAGAAACAGTAGTTGTTTGCAATAAAAATCAAAGGTTGTACGTCAGGAATAACATTTTGGAGACCAGTGTTTTATATCAAGAAACAGTAGTTATTTTACATGAGATTTTAAAGGTTGTACGTCAAAAAATAAAAGTTTAGAGATTAAAGTGTTTTACTTTAAGAAAATGTAGTTGTTGCATATCAAAAGATTTTCGGCACTGTCTTACTCTTTCTTCTACTTTTTTCCACCGTTTTACAACTGCCAACACTTTTTTCTGTTTAAATAACGGAGCGCAGAAAATATTTAGCCTTTTGAGCTCTCGACTCGTTTTCAACTCCCACTCACCTCTTTCTACTAGTCTTATGGTCGCAGCGACCCGATCTCGGCTGTCAGCTAGTTTTTTTTTATCTCTCTGCTAGTCTGGTAATCATAGCAACTTTTGTCCCTCACATTTCTAGACGTACGACAACGTTTGTTTCTTGCATTTCTAATCTTGCAACTACTTTTGTTCCTTACGTTTTAAGACTTAAAAATTTTGTTTTGTACGTTTCTAGACGTACATTTCTTGACTTACAACAACGTTTGTTCCTTACATTTCCAATCTTGCAACTACTTTTGTTCCTTACGTTTCAAGATGTACAAATTTTGCTTCATCTGTTTTTAGACGTATATCAACTTCTGTTTTTCATGTTTTTAGACCTATAACAACTTTTCTGCCGCACATTTTTAGACTTACAACAACGTTTGTTTCTTACATTTCCAATCTTGCAACTATTTTTGTTCCTTACGTTTCAAGACGTACAAATTTTGTTTTTTACGTTTTTAGACCTATAACAACTTTTGTGCCTCACATTTCTAAACTTACAACAATGTTTCTTCCTCACATTTTTAATCTTGCAACTACTGTTGTTTCTTACGTTTTAGGACGTACAACAACTTCTGTTTCTTAAGTTTTTAGACCTATAACAACTTTTGTGCCTCACATTTCTCAACTTACAACAACGTTTGTTTCTTACATTTCTTATCTTGCAAATACTTTTGTTCCTTACGTTTTAAGATGTACAAATTTTTTTCTTAAGTTTCTAGTCGTACAACAACTTCTGTTTCTCACGTTTTAAGACTTATAACAACTTTTGTGCCTCACATTTCCAGACTTACAACAACGTTTGTTCCTTACATTTTTAATTGGCAACTACTTTTGTTCCTAACGTTTCTAGACGTACAAATATTGTTTCCTACGTTTCTAGACGTACAACAACTTCTGTTTTTTACGTTTTTAGTCCTATAACAACTTTTGTGCTTCACATTTCTAGACTTACAACAACGTTTCTTCCTTACATTTCTAATCTTGTAACTACTTTTGTTCCTTACGTTTTAAGACGTACAAATTTTGTTTCTTGCGGTTTTAGACATACAACAACTTCTGTTTCACACGTTTTTAGACCTATAACAACTTTTGTGCCTCACATTTTCAGATTTACAACAACGTTTGTTCCTTACATTTTTAATTTTCCTACTAATTTTATTCCTTTCGTTTCAAGACATACAAATTTTATTCCTTACGTTTCAAGACGTACAAATTTTGTTTCTTACGTTTTTAGACGTACAACAACTTCTGTTTTTCACGTTTTTAGACCTATTACAACTTTTATGCCTTACATTTCTTGACTTACAACAACGTTTGTTCCTTAAATTTCTAATCTTGCAACCACTTTTGTTCCTTATGTTTCAAAACGTTCAACTTTTGTTCCTTACGTTTTAAGACGTAGAACTTATGTTTTTCGTTTCCACAACAACTTCTACTTTTTACTTCTTAAACGTACAACAACTTGTGTGCCTTACGTCACTAGACTTACCAAAACTTTTGTTCCTTACGTTTCCAAACATGCAACCACTCTTCTTTCTTTGATTTTTTTTACGTTTTTTACGTTTAGACATGCATAAGTTTTTGTCCTTCACGTTTTTTGATAGTTATCAAACTGATTTTTGTAATTCTTGAATGAATTATGAGAAATTACCTCTTTCTACTAGTCTAATAGTCACAGCGACCCGACCTCAGCTAACAGCCAGTTTATTTTATCGCTCCGCTAGTCTGGTAATCATAGCGATCCGTCCTCGGTTGTAAGCAGGCATTACGTCGCCAAACCCCTATCGTTCCGTCATTTATGTGAATTAACTTTAAACTTGTGCGTATTTAAATAAATTGCATTACGACCATTATTGTGAACTACTGGCGAGCTAAGTCAGTCCCACGTCACAGGATGTACGTCTGAAAATAAAAGTCTAAAAAGTAAAAATGTTTTAGATCAATGACTTATAGTTGTACGTCGAAAGTGTTCGTCACGAATTAGAGACTAAAGTGTTTCACGTCAAAAAACAGTAGTTGTTGTACAAAAAAAATCAAAGGTCGTACGTCAGGAAAAATTTTTTTTTTAACAAACTGTATATTTTTAAAACTAACGACGATTACCAAAACAACTAGCGCAATTGACGCAACATGACAAGATCGAAAATAATAGCCATAGAGCGGCCAATAGCCAAAGTGGCTGACGGCGCGAAATAAAAAAAAAAAAAAAGAAAAATATACATAGACGTGTGCTACTTGATTTATATATAATTCGACAAAATCGAGTAGGTTTCGACAATGCGGGCATTCATTGCGTATTAATTACAATAAATATCCCTATTCCTTGACATTCCGTAATATATTTTATGATCCTGTTTGTTCGCCTGCTGTTTTGTACTCAGTTTATCATCTTTATATGGTTTCACCAAACGAACCACTGACAGAAAAATATTAATTGCGATTTATATCAATCGCTTTACCCAACAAACGGCAAACAATGTCATTAGATCCTGAAATTAGTAAAAATTTAAATATTCAAATGCAATTGTATATTGTAATTTTTTATAGGTTATTAATAAAATTTTATCCCCAATTAGTTTTCGACCTTGCGAGGTCCTTGCGCCGTGTTAACTATGCAAGTATCAAAGCTTGATATTCAATAAAATCGCCATTAATTTTTATTCCAATAATAAATGGTAAGTTTATGCACGGAGTTCGAACCCGGAATCATTTGAACTGAAATCAAGAGCATTAACACTGAGCCAGGACGTTAAAAATATAACAAAATTTATTTCATTATATGATATAATTTATTTATTATAAAATTGTAAATTAGAATTACATAACAAAAAAAGTTATTATAAACAGCCAGTGGCTCAATGGTATAGCACTAAGTTTAAAGTCTTACGTTACCGGGTTCAATCGCCGGGCATTGAGTTGTCATTTTTCATTAGAAAAAAATTAATGACGATGTAGAAAAGCGGGATCAACTCTTTAAAGTGTGGAATAATAAATTCTAACACTTAAGAAACGCATTCACCACAATTAACATGTTAAAAGGACCTCGCGGTTGATGGCTAGTTGGGGTTTAAATTTAAACAAATTCAATTAAGTAAATAATTAGTTAGTTGATAGAAAGGAATAATATCATGATGTGAAAAATTAATTTTAGTAATTGCGATAAAACTTCCACGTTCCACGCCGTTGTTTTATTAATGATTGATTAATATTTGATTTAGACAGAGTTTATTACATGCTATAAATTGACACAAATGTCTAGAATTAATGTTTCGCTTCAATCATCCCACATTTTCTCGTGCATCTACTTTTTCGTTATACATCATAAACAAAGTAATAATTCAGAAGTTCGATTTTATTGCATTATATATTACAGACATACATACCGATACACGTAATTAAAATCAGCAATTATTAATTTTGTATAAATTAAATTTGATAAATGTGTTACAAATTTTTTCGTACTAAATATCTTCTACTAATTTTGGCCCTAAAACACTTCCTCGTGGTATACCATATTTTTAAATTTAAAATTATTTTTATGTGTGATTTTTTGTTGGGTTGTATTTTATAAAGTGTGTTTCGTTGTTACAGACGCGCACACCTGCGGAACTGCCTAGAAAAGCTCAAGGAAATGGTACCCTTGGGAGCAGAAGCTTCTAGACATACAACCTTAGGTCTCCTCACTAAAGCGAAACGATTCATAAAGGTGAGTCATACGCATATTTTTTTTATTACCGACTCCTCCCCGTTTTGACTTAATTTTAATCTCACGCAACGAAAACGGGGCAAAAAATAAATGACGTATCGTGTGGTGAAGCTCTTAATTAAAAGTAATAAAGCCGCATTCATGAAAAGAAATAGGAAAAAGCCAAGTTGGGGTGAAGATAAATAAGGATCATTTATTTATACTGCATATATCCTTCCTCTCGGAGTGATAAAAAGTTACAGTCTATTTCCACCCTTTTTTTTTAGAGAAAAAAGAATCAAGTTTTAATAAGACAATATGGATCGCGCGCGCGTGTAAGGTCCACTTATTTATTTTTTTTCGTGCACCCCAACTCGGGAAATAAATGTCAGTGGGAAATACTTTGGGCACTGTTTGTGCGCTTCATTTATTAACAAAAACAGAATCAATTTTTGCGTATAAATATTTTCGTGTTTTCTTAAATATTTTTTTGTTAAAATCGATAAATAAAAATAGTTTGGGAAATTTTAAAATATGACATTTTTTGTGACGCAATTTTCGTGACGCAGTTTTGTCACGCATTTCTCGTGACGCAGTTTTCGTTACACTGTTTAAGCCCCATATGGTTTTCGTGACGCAGATTTGGTCACACGTCTAAGCCCCATATAGTTTTCGTGACGTAATTTTGCGTGACGCAGTTTACGTTACACGTTTAGGCCCCGTAAAATTTTTGTGACGCAATTTTCTTTACTCTTATATTTAGCTGAGAAAGACATATTTTACGTTAAAAACAAGTTGTTAATAATCTTTGTGTTAGGCATAACTTTTTCCTCTCCTTTTTCTTCGGGAGCCGTTGATACTCGTATAGCGTCTTCACTGCCTGTAATGCTGACAACTTGCATTACAACGCTCACATTTCTAGACTTACAACAACATTTGTTCCTTACATATCTTATTTTGCAACTACTTCTGTTCCTTCCTAGTTTAAAATATTATTTTTGCAAATTACATTTAATCACCAACTAACGTTCGACGTTTATGCCAACTGTGATTATAACTAACTCAGAATTATAACTAACTCAGAAAAATGTTGCTGCTATGGAAATCGAATCCATAACTGGGCGTGATCAAAGCCTTACAGATAATAACTGAGCCACAATTTACCCACCCAAAACCAGTGGTACGTTTTAATTTTAAAATTGTTTTTATTTAAAATTTATCAACAAATCTGAGGGTTGACTCGTTTTATTCTTTGAGTTAAATTATTCCGGAGCTTTCCGCATAAAATGTCGACGCTGAATTTACCGCACACAGCACCATTTATATAACTTATATAAGGTTTGGACATATAAAAACGAAATTTATGGCTCTTCGCCTTGAAATTTCCACAATAAAATTTGATACTTTTGTGTACGGCCTAAAGGATGCGGCGCTCCACTTTTTCTTTCGGTTCAACGGAAAGTTTGTTAAAGTGGAGAAAAATCAAGGGGTTGAAGAAAATTTTAGGTCATCTTATGTTATATACAGTCTTTTGTTTTTTTCTTAACGTACGGTGAAATGGGATGTACAGTCGATCCTCAAATTTTTAAAGCTGTTGGAGTGCCTTATAAATTATGTTTATTTGTACAACAACTTTTGTTCCTGGACTTGCAACAACTTTTGTTCCTTACATTTCTAATCTTTCAATTTCTTTTGTTCCTTACATTTCAAGACGTAGAAATTTTGTTTCTCACGTTTTTAGACGTACAACAACTTCTTTTTTTCACGTTTTCAGACCTATAACAACTTTTGTGCCTCATATTTCTAGACTTACAACAACGTTTGCTCCCTTTATTTCTAATCTTGCAACTACTTTTGTTCCTTACGTTTCAGGACGTACAAATTTTGTTTCCTAAGTTTCTAGACGTACAACAACTTTTGGTTTTCACGTTTTTAGACCTACAACAACTTTTGTGCCTCATATTTTTAGACTTACAACAACGTTTGTTTCCTTTATTTCTAATCTTGCAACTACTTTTGTTCCTTACGTTTCAGGACGTACAAATTTTGTTTCTAAGTTTCTAGACGTACAACAACTTTTGGTTTTCACGTTTTTAGACCTACAACAACTTTTGTGCCTCACATTTCTAGACTTACAACAACGTTTGTTCCCTTTATTTCTAATCTTGCAACTACTTTTGTTCCTTACGTTTCAGGACGTACAAATTTTGTTTCCTAAGTTTCTAGACGTACAACAACTTTTGCTTTTCACATTTTTAGACCTATAACAACTTTTGTGCCTTACATTTCTAGACTTACAACAATGTTTGTTCCTTACATTTCTAATCTTGCAACTACTTTTGTTTCTTACGTTTCAAGACGTACAAATTTTGTTTCTTACGTTTCTAGACGTACACAAACTTTTGTTTTTCACGTTTTTAAACGTACAACAATTTTTGTGCCTCACATTTCTAGACTTACAACAACGTTTGTTTCTTACATTTTTAATCTTGCAACTACTTTTGTTCCTTACGTTTCAAGACGTACAAATTTTGTTTCTCACGTTTCTAGACGTACAACAACTTTTGTTTCTTACGTTTTTAGACCTATAACAACTTTTGTGCCTCACATTTTTAAACTCACAACAACGTTTGTTTCTTACATTTCTAATCTTGCAACTACTTTTGTTCCTTGCGTTTCAGGACGTACAAATTTTGTTTCTTATGTTTCAAGACGTATAACTTCTGTTCTTTAAGTTTCTGGACGTACAACAACTTCTGGTTTTTACGTTTTTAGACGTACAACAACTTGTGTGCCTTACGTCTCTTGACTTACAACAACATTTGTTCCTTACCCTTCCAAAATATGCAAAAACTCTTGTTCCTTTGTTTTTTACGTTTTAGACATGCAATAGCTTTTGTTTTTTGCGTTTTTTAATAGTTTTTGTATTAATTTTTACAGTTTTTGTATTAATTTTGAGAAATTCTTACATCTTTTTGAATTTTGTGGTTTAGTATTGGAAAATATTTTAATTTAAAATAAAGTTTTGAACCAAAATCAATTACGTTAAAGACTTATTGGGGACATACAAATATTCATATAAATTGAAGCGAAATTACCAAAATATTTGGAGTAAAAATAAAAAAAATAATTAATCAATCCGTTTTGTTTACTTTAATTAAATATCATGAATGTATTTAATTAAAACCATGTCGACTGAAATTGGTGGAGAACTGAAGCACATGCACACACACACAAAACTCGCTCTCTCAAAATTTCGTATTTCGTACAATGAAAATTCGCGCGGGCGTAATTTAATTATCCCTCCCCCCAATTATATTCCATATTTTCCTCATATTTTTCTTACGACTTAACATGATAAATCGCTTCAATATCAACACAAAGCACATATTGTTTCATGTAGCATTGGAAACATCGAGGAAAATATTTACCCGGAATTTTCAAGATGAAAACTTCGCGCTTTCGCTACAATAACAGAATATTTCATCGCTGTGCTCTTGCATATTACAAGGTTGCATCTATAAAACTGCACATTCATGGGGATTACTCTCGCAACATATAATTCACAGTTAACTTGCGCCCCGGGACATGTTACATTGCATTATCCTGGAAAAAATACACGCGGTAAATCAGTCTTGAAAATTTTTTATTAACTTGGCAAGGCCTCATCGATTTCCGTCGTGAAAATTTAATTACATTGCACTTTTATTGGCTTGGGGTAAATTGATTTTATCCGATTCATTTATATAAAAATATTTTTTGCAGATTAAAAAAAATTTTTAGAGTAAAAATTGTTTTTAGATTAAAATATTATTTTTAGGTTAAAAAATTATTTTTAGGTTAAAAAAATATTTTTAGGTTAAAAAAATATTTTTAGGTTTATAATTATTTTTAGATTAAAAAATTATTTTTAAGTTAAAAATTTATTTTTAGTTTAAAAAATTATTTTTGGGTTTATAATTATTTTTAGGTTTAAAAATTACTTTTAGGTTAAAAATTTATTTTTAGTTTAAAAAATTATTTTTGGGTTCATAATTATTTTTAGATTAAAAAATTATTTTTAGGTTAAAAATTTATTTTTAGTTTAAAAAATTATTTTTGGGTTTATAATTATTTTTAGATTAAAAATTAATTTTAGGTTAAAAAATTATTTTTAGTTTAAAAAATTATTTTTGGTTTCATAATTATTTTCAGATTAAAAAATTATTTTTAGGTTAAAAATTTATTTATTTTTTAAATTATTTTTGGGCTTATAATTATTTTTAGATTAAAAAATTATTTTTAGGTTAAAAAATTATTTTTGGGTTTATAATTATTTTTAGGTTTAAAAATTACTTTTAGGTTAAAAATTTATTTTTAGTTTAA
>JARJDX010044966.1:0-11328 GCA_030264735.1 Gymnusa sp. GC000175
AAATTATGGCAAAAACTGGAAAGATCTACCAATCTGAGTCTAGAATTAAACTTTAAAACCATCTATCTGACAGCTTAGAAGTTTCGAAAGGACAGGGGTATTGTTCAAAATATACTTAAACGAAGCTCCACGGAAATGGAGGAGAGCGTGAGAAGAGATGGGTGTAAAAACACAACGAGAATACTGTATACACACTCAATTTTGCGAACGACCAAGTGGTTGTGGCGCAAAAAAAAGAAGATCTGTAGTATATGGCTAAAGGATTTTTTAGAGATTGCGCGGAATGGGGTCTATCAGTAAATTACAATCTATGCGTGGGAAACGAAACAACAGAACTCCAGGTTAACGATGAAAACCATATCAGTATGTAGCAAAATCTGGAATTAATACAATTTCCGCACAGAGAATGAAATTGAAAATCGTGTACAAAATAAGGAAAAAAATTAGCCTAAACTCTGTCATGTAGTCAAAGAACATAACATAGAAAGGAAAACACTTCCTTCTTAACACTATCTTCCGAAGCATAGTCCTGTATGGATGCGAAACACGACAGCTAAGTAAATCACCAGTAGTCAGACTGGTAATGAAAATGGATTTCTGGCCGGACTCCAGAGAGTCATGACTTTCAAAAATACCAAACGATTAAATACGAGAGATCATAAAACTCGTGTCAGATATAATCAACGAACTCAAGAGGAGGCAGCTGATTTGGTATGGTCATGTAGAAAGAATGAATGACGAGCGGCTCCCCAAGCAAATAAAGAATTGGATATCAACGAAAAGGAGAAATAGGAAACGACCAAAATTAACGTGGATAAGCGAAGTTCTACGGTCCATAACCGACGTGCCAGTGATATTAATTTAAATCCACAATCGGAAGTGATAGCTATTAGTTTTTCGGTGTTTTGCAAATATTGCAAAAACCAAGTTTATAGAAAAAAGCATGAGTACAAAAGTGTTTAAAATTGGCAGCAAATTTAGTTCTTATCATTTTTTTCAAAATTTTACTCTTTTAAAACTTGTTGTTATTTGTGACTAAGAAACATTTTCAGTGAAATTATTCCCATCATATATTGCATCGAAATGAAGTTGCGGAGCATCCTAATCAGCTAATAATTAATGAAATATGGTAAACTTTAAGATTTGTTTAGGTCTCCTTCCTTTACTGCCTATCCATTTCTGGATGTTAACGATCACATTTTTTGTATATTCTCTCAAGTTTGGCAACCAAGACATTTGTTTTCTTTCTACCAAGTGCTCTCCTTCTATTTTTATTGGATTGCTCAAAGTTTTTTTGCATTTATGTTTCTCTATCTTTTTATATTTTGCTCCGGATCTCTTCATTAGTTTTCATAGTGCAGCTCCTATCGGAGGTTCGCTATCATTACAGAAATTCGGACCTTATTGACTGCAGCTTGGAATAGTTGATGTCGCTGCAACCAAACCAGCCTCTCAGATTTTTAGGCCAGGACACGCGGCGTCTACCTATGTTCCTCTTTCCATTAATTTCCCTTGGACTATCAGTTGTAGAAGGGTGTATTTAGGTCCTCTTATTATGTGGCCTAGGTATTGGAGCTTTTAGTTAGGACTTCTATATTAGTAACTTTGTCTGTCCAGGGGATATGCCACATCCTTTAGTAGCTCCACATTTCAAACGCTTGCAATTTTTCCATGTGATTATTCTTTAAGGTCCACGCTTCTACTCCATACAGCAGTGTGGAAAACACGTAACAGCGCAGCATCTTAGTCCTAAGTCTCAAATTTATATCTCGACTACTAAATAACTTCTTTATTTTTACAAATGTTGTTCTGGCTACTTTTATTCTCGTTTTTAATTTTTTTGTTGGTTCCCCGCTTGATCCGCTTATTTAATTTGGATTAGGTGAAGATATTGTGACCACCGTTAGCTTCGTTTTATTAAGATTGATTTTTATGCCATATTTTTTACATCGATCATTTAATTTTGTTAGAAGGAGTTGTATATCTGTTAGATTGCTCGTTAGTAAGACGGTGTCATCAGCATACCTAATTTTATCAATAATTTCTCAATTTATGACCAATGCTACTGCTTCTTCTTCCAAGATTTCCTTAAAAATAGCCCCGCTATACAGTTTAAACAGGAGTGGCGACAGAATGCAGCCTTGCCTTACTCCTCGGTGGATCTCTATTTCTTCCATTGGTTGATTATCAATTATTGTATTAGCGCGTTGGTCCCTATAAAGGTTACTAATTATTCTCACGTCTTCAGAATCAACATTTTTGCTGAGAAGTATCTGAAGTTTTTGTCGTGTTTCACTCTATTGAACGCTATTTCAAAATCAGTATACCATGCAAACACATCCTGATTTATGTCTAGACACTGTTGAAACAAAACGTTAGTCCCAAAAAATGCTTCTCTTGTCCCTAGTCCTTCGCGGAATCCAAACTGGGTGTAGCTTATGTCTTCTTCCAGTTTTTGGTATATCTTTTGGTGGATGATCTTCTTTTTGTTAATAAGCAGGGCTTTTGGAGACCATGCTATTTCAATCCTACATCTTATTTCTTTAGTATCTTTTCGATCCTCGTCCAACCAACTTTCCAGACACTTGTAACATGTTACTTGCTCCAGTAGTACATTATTTATTAGGAGCTGCATATTTACGTCTACTGACCACCATAAATGATCTTATTATTGTTAATTTTTAGCTTGTAATTTTGCTGATACTCTTTAGTTAATTAACCATTTTATGTAAATCTGCTATCAAGATAGAGCTGTCGGCATATCTAACGTTATTAACATACTTTCTATTTACTTTAAGTCTAATGTATTTATCCACGAACGTTTCGGTAAAAGTGGTCTACGAGTACATGTTGAGCTTTGATAAAATGCATCCTTGTCTGACTGCTCTGCGAATTTCTACATCGTATGGTGTAAAGTCTTTTGTTGTTATGTGCACAGTTTGGTGCCAGTACAGCCTCTCTATGCACTACTACAGCGGGAATATGTACTACCTACACCTGTTTTGTTTAATGTCTTATTAGCTTTTTAGTGATGGACAATTTCCGAAAGTCTTTTATAGTCGACGAAGCAGAGAAAATCTTCCTTCTGTATACCTCGACAGTTCTGGTCAGTACCCGTACACAAAAAGAGCTTCTAGTGTGTCCATTCTATTCCTAAATCCAAATTGTTTATCCTTGCATTTTTTTGTATATTCTGCAGGAATTGAAGGAATATTTTTAGAGCATAACTCATTAGACTTAATTAACGATGAATTACAACTTTTTGCTTTCTTTTTTTAGGAATAGAAATAAAAGTCGATTTTAGCTCTTCTAAGTGGTATTTGGCTTCGTTATTATTATACCTTATTAAAAATAAGTTTTATCAGAGAGATATTATTGTCAGCTTAATAACCTCGTAAGGTTATATCACGTATTTCCTCCTTTGTTGTTGGCGGTCCTGTTAGTGATTTATTTCGGGATTTATTTTTTCGTCGTCTTGAAAAAGCTTCTATAACTGGAGTTGCCATACTTTCATCTTTTCGTCCCCTTCTAGGGCTATTTTGTTCCGGTCGTTAATAAAAACTGCAGGGATTTTTTTATGTCTAAAAACGATAAATGCGTTATCTAATATGTTTATCATCGTAAGTTACTAGTAAATTTAAATATACGCCGTTGAAACACATTGCAAATATAAAAATAAACTATTAAAATTAAATTTCCCAATATAGAAGGTCTAAAAAAGATTTAATTTGTATATAAATAAAAACATGTTTAACTTTTTTCAATTTAATGAATTCCAGAATTAATTACCAGACATAAAGGTGATTTAAATGACATATTTTTCAAACAAACACAATATAAAATGAGCTTAAGTTTTCGAAACATTTTGTTTATGTATCTTCGAAAATAAACCTTGACGACCCAAAAATATAAACGACGCACAACATGGTTTTGTCACTGTAATTCACATCAATATGTTTATAAATTTGACCAAAAATAGCTGTTATTCATTTTTGATCAGGGTTCATAAACGAGTGTAAACCTCTTCTCGAATGGCCACCACCAGGAGTAAAAAATCGACAGAAACGCTTTACCGACGTAGTGGTAACAGGTACAAAATCAATAAAAGAAAACTAAAAAATCCCAATTGCGCTTGCGCAATAAAAAATTATATAATCATAAAGCATGCGCTCTTAACAATTATCGTGACGAGTTGGCGCGGGATTTGAAAGTTCCTTAAATGTTAAACTCGTGTTAAATTACTGCGCACGAGTTTTGCGTGTGTTATTTTTTTGTGTGTGAGTCACTGTGAGAATTTTTTTGACTCATTTTATGATATCGATCAAAATGCGAGGCTGAAAGTAAAATATTTTCAGCACGCAAATTCGTGCCAACCCGAAAATGAAAAAATATCATGCGCATGTCATTATAGCGAACTGTGCGCATGACCGGCTCTAATTTGAATATCCCGAGTAATCTAATAGTTATAGTAGGTAGACCCGCACCAGGTGTTCTAATTTTGCATACGTGTGCATCACTGGTTCTCGAATTTTCTGTTTAACAATCATTGGGGTAAATAATTTTTGTTCTTTAACTTATTTGTGCTTTTTTTGTTGTGTGAATTTTTTTGTGTTTATTTTTTTTAAAACACAAACACGCACTTTTTTGTTTATTAAAAATAGAATCAAGTTAAAATTTTATCAACGCATTTCTTTACACATAATTTGAGTAAGATATTTGGATGACAATTTTAGAAATTACCTTGAGGTATGTCCTAGAAATACCTCCACAAATCTAACGCAAGTCTGGAAATAATATAGGACACTTATTATTAAGCATTGCAAACTCAACAAGAATCGATCTTAACATGTAATAATCGTAATAAATTTTATATTTTAAAACGCCATATGTTAAAGTTTCTCTGCTAAACTAAACAAAGCGGTTTCAATAATTCTTACGCGTGAGATCAAATTTAATTTCGCATTAAATATTTTATGAGTTCTAATAATAATTTGTGTTATAAAACATAATTTTCCGAATTGCACTGTACAGATTTTCACAGGTGTTTATCTGTAGCATATTTATAACTTCTTTGTAATACACAATGGAGAACTTTTGCCAAAAAGAATATACATTCAATAATAAGTGTTTGTAGGGTGTCCAAAAATGGACCCCCAAAAAATTTATTACATTCTCAAAATAAGAACTCACTATTTAAGACTTTTTGGTGAGCCCAGCTTGAATATACTTGCTTTTTATAGGTTCTAAGAGAGTAGCTTGGCCACCACCAAAAGAAAACGAAGACGACTTTTTAGTACAAGAACCAATTCAAGCACAAGTAAGTAAATAAAATCAGAATAATCCACAAATAAAAGGCAAGCTATGAAATTAGGATTTGATATGTTAGCGCTTTTAAAATAAAACGAAGTAATTTTTGGATTTTTCTTTGCCAGGGTGGGGCTCAATTTTCTTCCCAATCACCTGGCTTGCAGAAAAGTCAATCCCCAAATAACTTCCAGGCACAGGCTACCTATAATAATCAACCACCTCGTCCAGCAACACCTCGAGTAACTCCCCTATCTCCAATAAATACATCTGTGTCTCCTGTTTTTAATCAAAGACAAAATCCTGCTGCGAATAAAACCTGGGCTCCTGTGCATTCACCAGTTTCTCCACAACCCCAACAATTTCAACCACCCCAGCTTAATCAATACAACCCTCAAATTCAACAACAACCTTTCTCCTCACCACAACTCCAGCAATATCAAAATCCTCAATTTCAAGCTCCCCAGGTTAATCAGTACAACCCCCAGATCCTACAACAACCTTTTACTTCACAGCCACAGCAACAGTCTCCCGTAGCACAAAACCAAGTATCAGCAGCCCCTCAGGTAACTAATCAAAATAAGCAAAAAGCGTAATAAAAACGCGAAGAAACTAATTTAAATTTAATTATTTACAGCAGCCCTTACAACAGCAGCAATACCAACCAGCACCTGTAAAACAGGTAGAACCACCACCGTCAATTATCACCTTACGACCCAGTGTGCCTATTAGTCAGGCACCAGCCCCAGTTTTCACATCTCAACCAGCCACGGCGACCTACAAAGGTAGAATAATCAAATTTACACACTTACACAAACACAACTTTGCTGATTTTCAATTTTTAGGAGGTAAGAATCTCCGTGGGGACATGAAATGGCCCCCGGAAAACGTGAAGGAGCGGATGGATGCCGAAAATCAAGCCAGAATGGATTTGGCTAAAGGACCCGCTTGTAGACCAAGGCGTATTAATAAAGATTACTCCTCGTTTTTTGCCCAACACGCTCTTAACTCTACCTACCCCGGATATAAAATTCCTCCAGGAACGCAGTACTACGATCACCATCCAGTTATGTAAACTTTTATCCGGGAATTTAATGTTCAATATGGTTATTTATTTATTAAGAATGTCTTATAGGTGCTATAATTTTGTGATATGATGGGCTTAGTTTCCAATGAATGCATGTCATTTTTTACTAACACGTGCTTAAGTTACGCTTTAAAAACTAAAACAAAAACGCCAAAAATATAGAAATATTTATTTTTTATTATGATTTATTTTTTTGATGAGTTATTTAAACGAGAGGATGTACATATCATATGTAGAGGAAATATCTGCATAGAACAGTTCTAGAACGAAAAATGGAGAGCCGCTTTTCCCTCGATATCGAGCTTTTGCGCTAAGCAAATATTTTAAGAATATACAATATTTATATTAAATTTGTACCTACAATGTATGCAGCTAATTATTAATAAAGTTAATAAAAATCTTTAAATAGTTTTCATATTTTTTTAAAAATCCACTTACATGCACGGGATTTCTATAATTTTCATTACTGAACATCTAGAAATTCCTGGTCCCTTGCCAAAATTAAATTAGTATACAAATATTTATATTTAAATATTTTTAACTTTTAAATTATTTATTTTGAAAATAATGATTATTTACTATGCAATTTACACTCCTCAATAAATAACAGTTTATTCATTTTTAGCTTCTTACACCTTTTTTACAAAATTTATTTGTTTACAACTTTTATTCAATAAATGATGGTCACATATAATGATATTATTTTAAGACTTAGGCCCGATTGCACCGACCACACTTAAGCGAGCCTCAAGTTAAGGGAGCCTTGAAGTTAAGGATAGCCTAAGTGTGATGCGAGGAAGCTGTCGCAGTGCGCGACTTTCTATATAATTTATGGTGTGCAGTAACACTTTAAGTTTCGCCAAAGTCCTTACTGGACCGTCATGGCAAAAGAAGAAGAAGAAGAAGAATTTTGATTTTGTTTCCTGCGTTCCTGAATAATTAAGCAGGCGTGAGCCCAAACCATTGACAACGATTTTGCACATACGAGTGTCTCCCCTACCTGGACCTCTCTTGCTACCCACTCTTCCTGAATCAATCAATTGAAGTAGGCGATATTTTTCGTGTCTCATCACATGACCCATGCATTCGAACTTTGGTTTTTTTAGTGAACCTTATTTCTCTTTTCCGATGCAGCGTAGAACATTCATGTTGATGTTGTAGTCGCTCCATGGGATCCGAAGTATTCGTCGGTATATCCACATTTCATACGCTTCCACCCATGCTTCTACACTATAAAGAATCGTTGGAAATATGTGGCATTTAACGAGTCTTATTTTCAAGGGCAAAGATAAGTCATTGCTTCTGGCGCAGTTTTGCATTCTGGAGTAACTTCTTCTACCTGCACCTTACTTCCCCTGATAATCAATTGAAGTAGGCAATATTTTTCGTATCTCATAACTTATCTTATATCTTATTTATTTCTCTTTTCCGATACGGCATAGCACTTCCATGTTGGTGATGTGGTCGGTCCATGGGATTCGAAGTATACGTCTGCATACCCACATTTCAAGCGCTTACATCTTCTTTGTTGATGCATCCGTCAGCGTCTATGCTCCCACCCCATAAAGTAGAACTAGAAATATGTAGCATTTAACGAGGGCATAAATAACCCATTGCTTCTGAACATTTTTTGCTGTTAAATGAGGCTCTGGCCTTTTCCATTCTAGTTCGGATTTCTGTGACTTGATCCAATCTTGTGTCCCAAAATATGTATATGTGTTCAACTGGCTGACTATTTCTTTTTCTTCTTCAGTAGCAGTCTTTGCTTATCCATTCCTAAGTGTTGGCCTCCCCTTTTTTTGTTCCATGCATTTTTGTCCTGTGGTTGTTGGTGTCACATTTTCTCTGCATGTTTGTAGATGTCGTCTGCACATCTCTTCTGTGGTCTTCCGATGCTTCTTTTGTGTATGCGTGGTCTCCATTGCGTAATCCTTTTTGTGGGTTGGGTTGGAAAACGGGGTTTTTTAATAAGTTTTCGCCGCGCTGCCTTGGTACTTATTCGAATAGTTGCCCTGACTAATCTATGGTCGCTGTCTAGATCCACTTGGTTTATGACGCACACGTCGGTTACTATGTGCTTTTTGTTGGATAGTATGAAATCTATTTCGTCCTTGTACTTCAAGTCAGGGCTTCTCCATGTCCATCTTCGGCTTTCGGGCTTCTTGAAGAAGGAGTTCATGCAAAACAAGTTTTCGTTTTGAAGGAAGTTTATCAGAGTATTACCCCTTTCATTTCGGGTACCAAGTCCAAATTTCCCTAGTTGAAGGATGTTAATTTTGCTTGTGTCTCCCAGCTTTGCGTTCAAGTCTCCAAGGATGATTTTGAAGTGTGCCTTTTCGGCTCTCATTGCTGACGCAATATCATCAATAGTTGTTCCACGTATTCGTCTGGTGCCGTGCTGGTTGGCGCGTAGGCGTTGATAATTTGGAGGGTATATCTATTGGAAACTCTGAGGACTTTGTATATTACTCTGTCAGATATGGATCTTGTTTTGGTCAGGAGTTGTTTTATCTTCTTATTTATTAAAAATGCCAAACCCCCTATATGTGGATTGGTTTCCGAGTTGTTCTGGAAGAGGATGTGTCCGTTTTCTAGTGCTGTGCATTTTTACTCAGTCCGCCTTGTTTCGCTGAGCCCGAGTATGTCCCATTTTATTTGAGTTAGTGCTTCTTTCAGTCGGGTTAATTTTTCGGGTGTTTTGACAGTTCGGGTGTTGTACTTACCGATGTGTAGTTTTGTTATTGGTGACGAGTTCCTTCCCCAGAATCCTTGAGGCATACCTTTTTACGGGTGCTGGATTGTCCCGCCTGGGGTGTGCTTCCGTTTGTTTGGAAATTCGTCATCGTTGTATGGGGGTTGTATAGCCTTTTCTCCCACCCTGGCCAGACGGGTTGGGAAAGTTTGTATTCAGCCGCACCTTTGAAGATCAGACGCTGCTTGCAGCCGCCCATTCTGGGTCAGACGCTGCTGGGTTCGCCATATCTGCCTACCCTCATCTAGTTTAGCCTGCAGGTCAATGCAGTGTCCCGGGGTGTGGCACTTGGAGCCATAGGTGAGAGTTGGGTACTCTGTGAGGACCAGACTCTTAGAACCATCTAACGCATGCATCGTTTGATGTGACCGTTCTAGTAGTAAGGTGCTACCTCTGCAGCGATTCCCCTACACACTGACTGACTATTTAGTATTAGTTATCTAGCCGTTTGTTGGCTTTTGCTTATAAGCATCCATTCAGTTTTGCAAACGTTCAGATTAAGTCAGTTTTCCTGGATTGTTTTACTTACCTTTTGCACGATATGCTGCAGTTCCTCGAGTCCCTCGATTCTACTGGCAAGTATGACTGTGTTGTCGGCGTATCTAATATTGTTGACTATTTCTCCTTTTATTATTATACCTTCGGTGATGCTATATGTATAATGCTTTTCTAAATATTTTGTCAGCGTAGATGTTAAAGAGGAGAGATATACATCTTTTTCTTACCTACCTTCTTTATTTCTATATTTGGGTTATTTTTACGTTCACGGATTATTTCCAGTATAAGCTTCTTATAATACGGTCGTCTTTATTATCGACATCGGTTTTCTAAGGATTTCTAATAGTAGTTCTTGTTTTACTTTGTCGAATGCTGTAGAAAATAATAATAATAATAATAAGATGCGCCTATTCATACAAAGTTTAAATTTAAATATAAGCAGTGGCAGCCATATTGATTCGTTAACAGCGCCACCAACAGAACCTGTAAGTTCCAATAGAAAGGCCACTCTCTCTGGACAGTGTTAATTTCAAAATTTCACCGCATGTGGCGCTGGGCTATATTAAAAAATATGGTAGAAAATTTGTAATTTAATTTGAATGTATACTAATCTTGTTGTTATTCTAAGAAAAAAATATAAAAATAAATATAGATTGTATATTTACATAAGATCAATACACCAAACAATAAAAAAATGTTCAGATTATGACCGATGATTCTTCAGGTGAAAGGTAATAAAATACTTGAACTAGAAGTTCCAGACATTTCATCTAACTAGTTTTAAGGTAAATTTATTGAAGAATATTATTCAATTCCAAGAGTACTTGCTTCCGGTTATTTTTAAATTTATATTCTTCAGGGAAATGATCATCGCAAATACAGGACATTTTCGGACCCTATTATTTTTTTTTAATCCTACTATTATTATAAATGCGAAACTTTAGATGTTTGGATGTTTGTTAGTCAATGACGCCTTAATGGCAAAATGGATTTGGATTTGGATGTATAGTATATGCAGTGCCGCAACAAGGGTGGTGCGAGCGGTGCCGCCGCACCAGGCGCCGGATTCTTATGGGCGCCAAATGGCCAAAAAATATTTCTTTTATTATTATTATTTTTTATATTAATAAACTTTAATCAACACAAAATTGATTTTTGCATCAAGTGATACTACACTCTATTTCCAAGGGAGTCCTGGGGATTCCCGGGGCATTTTGGCAAATTTATAAAACTTTGCAAAATGATTAATGTACAATTCATCATCATAATAGAGCAGCCTGTCTCGTCCACTGCTGGACATAGGCCTCTCTTAATTGTTTCCACTTCTTGCAGTCTTGAGCTTCTTGAATCCAGTGTGTGGCGATTCTTTCCATGTCGTCTGCCCGTCGAGTTGGCGGATGTCCCCTGTTCTTTTGGGCTTCCTGTCAGGGTCGCCATTCCATTATCCTTTTGGTCCATCTGTCGTTGGGTTTCCTGCCACGTGTCCGGCTCAGTTCCACTTCAGGTGCGTTATTCTCTCTACTGCATCCCTAACCCCGGTTCGCTGTCGTAGTTGTTCGTTTCTCATTTTATCTTTATTTTGATTCCCAGCATGGAGCGTTCTATGGCTCGTTGGGTTACTCTGATCTTATGGATGGATTTTTCCGTTAACGTTAGGGTCTCTGCTCCGTATGTCAAGACCGCGTAG
>JARJDX010045004.1:0-12980 GCA_030264735.1 Gymnusa sp. GC000175
AAATTTTTTATAAAGCGTAAATTGTGATAAATTTTTATTTTTACTTGAATAAGATGATTTTCCGGTGTTAAAATAATTTCAACCATATGAGAAAGATCAGAGGTATTTTTACTATGGACATCTCCACAATCTAGCGAATCCAATAATCGATCAATCATAGGGTAGCAAATCTAGAATTTAAATGCTTATTAAATAAATGTTAGTATTTCATTTTTAATTTTTGATTACTCTAAGTTCTCTTTTGAGGCGTTCAATATTTCTTTGCGATTTGATTTCTTCAATACCTACAATCAAAATCATTGCGTTTACTGCACATTCCAAAACTTGATTCAGCACTTCTTCCATACAACCAGTAGCAATGCCAATAAATACTAAACTGGAAGAAAATCATTATATCAGGATAATAGGAAAATAACATAATTAAGGATAGAAAAGTCTTTTTTTCATAGATACAGAATAAGTAAGTAAGGTATAAAAAAGATGTATTTTCTGTGTGGAATTTATTATAAATCACCTTTCATGAAATTCTTTCCACACAATTGTATAGTCGTCAGTGTTTGTGTTGAGGAGTTCCATATTTTGAGTTTTGCCGAACATATGGACTCCATTTAAAGAACCAATTGTTGAAAACGGAAGCTACAAAAATTTAATTTATTTTAAAGGTTGTCTGTTTTATTTATTTTTTAAAAGTGTGTGACAATTAAAAGAAACTGCAATAGAACTTATGATTAAAGCAAAAGAAATTCGAAGACAAATTAATCAGATATTTAATATTTTATTAGCTAATTTAAGGAATAAATAAATGTAAAACATAAGCTAGAATAAGTAAAACAAATGTTAGAAAGTTGGAAACAAACACCAAGAAACAATTATTTCATTTGATCATTGTCGATATTCTCCTTCCTTTAAAATTTCTTGATATTAAATAAAACAAATTAAGTCAGAAAATTTGAAGCAAAACATTAAATGCTCTGGTTTTTATAAATCAATTTCAATATTCTTCTTCTCTTACTTGATATTTATGGTCGCTTTAAAAATACGAAATAAATTTTACTAAAAGCTATGCAAAAATTAATAAAAACTAAGAGTTCAACATAAAAATGATAATAATTAAATTAACAAACATTTTCAGTGTTTCCTTTATGTCGAGAAAATATGGGAAGTCCTCCTCCAGATGTAATGCATATTATGTGTGAAGACATGATAAATATCCTCATAAATTTAGGACGGTAGAAATTTAATTACAAGCAATTCAAAGTTTGTTTTGATTTTCAACCATTCTTAACAACAACAAAAAACTTTTATCACGTGTCGTGTTGTGGTCGTGAAAATTCCATGTCTTGTTGTAAGATGTCGCCACGTAAAAAAACTTTTGTAAAAACAAATTTTATTAGATTTATTATTAAATGGGGAGAAATAATTAATTTATTAGTTACATTTCTAATCGTTATTAAAAATTCATTATTTTCGCTTGTAAATTAAGGTTTTAGTTTTAATATAAAATTGATTTGAGTTGGAAATTATCTTGCATTGAAGGTTGCAGCATTTTATGATTTTTGTTACTTACATTCATTTATTTTGTGCATTTGTGTTTCGAAGTTCCGGAGTTTTTGAGGTTGTTTTTAGTGCCGGAGATTTTAAAAGATTAAGATGAAAGAGATGGATGGAAGGAATATGGTCCAGTCGGTAGTATTTGCTGTTTTTTTACGTAATTCACGAGTTAAAAAGTAGTTTATTAAAATCGAAAAATAATGTGTTTTCAAATTGGTTTTCTTTAAATTGCGTAAGTAATATTGTAATTTTATTTGGAGCTGTATTTTGCTATTACAGGTTTTATTTTAAAGCCTTGTGCTTTGTTGTTTGTAAAGCATTATGTTTTGTTATACATATAACCTTGTTTAATGTTGTTGTTTTTTACATGGGTTGATCGATCAGATTTCTGCAAACCTAAACCGGGATGCAAGTAACCTACTCTAACGTTACCTAACTAGCCTCACCTTACCTAACTTAACTAAAAGATGTAGAATAAAGAAATGCAATAATGGCCGGATATCACTTATTTGTGTCTGAAATCAGGTGAGCCAACAATTGCTGAAAAGAAAGATACGAGTAAAAAATATATATAGTCTAGGAAACATTACAAAAAATGGAGGTGTGGTCACCACACGACTTTTAATTACTAATTTGAGATGTTTTTTGGGTTAACTGAAAAAATGATAAAAACAAAATTTGTGTAAAATTTATTTTTACCCACTTTTGTACTCTTATGTTTTTTTCATAAACTCAATAGATCTTTGGATTTCAGCCAAAAGTCACTGGGACCCCCCAATTTTTGTTAAAAGCTTAAATATGAATTTTCAGGACGATCAGTTTATCCGTCTGGGCTGTAGAGAGGACACAGAAACACAGACAGACACAACTTTTTCTGAATGAGGGAAGTCGAAAACGGATATTTCCGCAAAAATCTCGATTTTGAAAATTGTCGCGATTACTATACTTTAATTTACTTTGTAAATGAAAGTAAATGGCTCTTGTTTCCATATTATTCATCTGATTTTTGTTGCGCTTTCTCGAATTTTGAAATATATTATACAATAATCAAGGCCGCCCTAACTACAGGCTAAATCTAAATGGGCTGTAAATGCTCCGGGACGCAAGCCTTTAGGAGCTGCAATTTTGCTTGAACTCAAATCAGACGGCCTACGTAATATAATGACTTTTTTTAGTTTCAAAACTTTTGTAAAACTTTACCGTTCACCCCCCGTTTGTTAGTTTTGAAGAAGGGCGAATTATTGTTAGTAGCCCATTGGCGCTAAATATCTTAGGACGACTCTAACAATAACAACAAAACAAATGCTTTACGTTTATTTTTTATTTGTTTTTCATTAATATTTTAACAAAGAATTAAACTCTTAAATATTTTTTTTAACAATTTTTCTACCTATAAATAGAATTAATAAAATATTTTTTTACTTCTTTTTGGGTCTGGCCATTTGAAAGATGGTGTAAAATCCATCGGCCAGGCCGACTGCGAGTAAGGCGGCTGTTAAACCAAAAAGCACTTTGTCCATCGGCCCTCCTTTTAAATAAACTGGGACTCCATCATCTTTTTGAAATTTTTCATAGTTGCGAAGGAGATTTGGTGGAACTCCTGAAGAATTTCGCGCGAATCTTACAGCGCCCTAAAAAGATAATACAAATATGGATCAAAATTTACGAAAATTTCACGCAAATACGCTACACTCAACCTTATATACCAGTATATAATTTTACTTTCATTAGCAAAGTAAACGGAAAAGTTTGTATACTGTTAGTAATCGCGAAAATTTTCGAAATGAAGATTTTTGCGGAAATATTCGTTTGCGACTCCCCTAATTCAGAAAAAATTGTTTTCGAAGTGGCGCCTGCCTGTCTGTTTCCTCTCTACAGTCCAGACGGCTAAACTGATCGGCCATTTATATTTATTAAAAGGATTTTTAAAATATTTGATCCAAAACAAATTATAATTGCGTAATTTATTTCTTACCCCTGGTGCTCTTTGTAACAACGTCGACCACATTATTAAAGCGTCGACTGAAAAACCAAGCACAAATAGATTGGCAAATTGAAGTCCATGCCAAATAATCTGCCCTTTGCAAAGTTTGCAATCACTAAATACATCCTAAAATAAACTACTGATTTCAACTAATCGCCGGCCACTTTATTTTCCTTTGGGTTTATCCAACTTAAGAATAGTCCTGAACCCATCCGCCAAACCCACAGCGGTAAGTAGAATCGTTAATTGAAACAAAATTCTATCCGATAAGCCACCTTTCTGGTAAACGGGAATCCCATCATCCGCTTGGAATTTTTTATACTTTGCCAAAAGCGCTGGGGGAGGGCCTTGAGGAGTACTGCTACAGGATCTAAAATCCTTGAATAGTCTTGCGTTTATTGCACATACTTTGAACTAAAATAAAAATATTTTGAACTAAAATAAAAATTTTAATTAAACAAATTCATGATTAAATAAATATGTTAATAAACAGAAGAATAACTACACAAAATCATAATTAGACAAAACCTTAATTAAACAATGTCATTAAAACTGTATGTAATAAAATAAAATTGAAATTAAACAAAAGGGTAATAAACAAAATAGAAACGAAACAAAAGAAAAAATGGTTTTACTTACTCGATTTAAAATTATATTTGGCACAGACATTATCAGACGTTAGCTTTAAATGTCTGGCTATTGGCTATTGTCATTTGAATAACACTTTTAATTGCTGCCAAGAATAAATTTTAAGTTTAAAATGTTGTAATACCGTGGAGTGTCACTTTTATTCAACTGTAAGACGCCATCTATAGATAATTATATCAAACTACAATGCGCCATGTTATACAGTGCCTTTAACAATAGTGACCTCAGTGACCTATGCGTTTACGTGGTTGAAGGCGGTGTAGGCAACCCGATTAATGTAAAATTGGTTGCCTATCCACGCAGTCACGTGGCTGTTAACCCCTTCAAAATAGGTTATAATTTATATTAACCTACAAAACGTATACTAGTTTATAACGGCTTCTAGCGACTTTTATAAAAAAAAAATTCAAAGCGTCATCTGTTGCATTTTATATATAACCGCAAAGGAGCCATTTAACAAATTTGTGACATTTCTAATTATTTAAAAAAAAACGCATTCGTAGATGCCGTCGCTATTATATAATGACATTAATTTTTAACCACTGAAATATAGTAATACTGGAACGTGCTCGAAATGGCATATCCAGAGCACGTTCCAGTATTACTTTATTTAAGTGGATTTAACTACAAAATGAAATCTGCATTCGTGTAAAGACGCCATCTTTACATTTATATTTACTTCTGAATCTGCATAAATAATATATTCTATAATACTATCCAACCTTTGGATAATTTTAATTTTATTTTTGTAAATTTTCTGATTCTACAGAAGCTTATTAAGGTATAAAAAGTATTTTTATAACCTTATAATAATCATTTTGTTTGTTGTAGACAAGTGTTAAATAAACATATTATTATAATTATTATTATTATTATAATAACCTTCATAGAAAATTTTGTATAAAACTTATACAGGGTGTTGAAACATTGGCAAAATATAAGGTAAGAGAAATGCCTAAAAATATAATAAAAATTAAAACAAATAAAATGTATTGCTTCGATAAGAATTTTTTTTAAGACATATAGGTTGTTTCGGTAATTTAACAACAAAAACGAAATTGGGAATCAACCTGCCAAGCAAGGAGATTAAAAATAAAACAAAGGAATAAAAATAACTGTGTTTTATAAAAGATAATTTGTGCTCCAAGTGGGTAAAATAAGGTTATGAAAAATTATAACTCTGTGCATTTTTCTGTGGCTAGGCTGTAAATATCATTTCAATATGTAATATATAATATATGTACATTCTTTTCCGCCAGAGGCGCGTTGCGTTGCTTAGTTTAAATCGCCTATATAATGAAGCAAATAATGAAATAATAGGTGGTATATTAAGAAAACATCAAATCAAACTATTATAGAAACATTTTAGGTAAAAAAACATTTAAATTCATAAATAGTAAATATTTTTATTTTAATAATTTTCGCTATACAGTGTGTTGCTTTTTTATATATAAAACCATCTTGACAAATAAAAGAATCATCTTGATAAATAATAAACAACGAAATAAAAAATAAAAATATCAGCGGTTTTAGCTATTTTACATTTTTTGCTATACAGGGTGTTCCATATTGGATTAAATATATTTCAAATTTAAATCTACTATAAAAAAAAACAAGTATTCAAAAAATCTGGAAGGATCGGTATTTACAATGTTGGCTTATTCTAAGACGATTTTAAAACAAAAAAATATAGTTATATATATATACAGTACAAAACAAATTCTACCTAAAGTGATTCATAGTTAAGTCTTTTATGTTGACACAAATCGTAAGATGCCATTCAGAATTTTATTGTCTATCAAAAAATTTTATTAATTATTTTAAATATGTACACAACATTAATTATAATTTAAAACAAAAAAATTAAAACAACTGCGCGCGCGTGCTACAAGGCGGCGCGCGTTCATCACAACCATTGTTATAAAAAAAAATATTGCTAACGACTTAAACTGGCCGTTGAATAAAAAAATTGACTACAAATAAATATATTTCATTTGAATAATACAAAAACAATAGAATAATATCAAATACCCGTCCTTGTGAGTAGAATTAAGTACTACGTACCTAAGTATCGTGTACTTAATTATTGCGTACTTAAGTACCGCGTACGTAAGTACTTTTTTGTAAGTTTGTAATATCTCACGTGATTAGTTGCCAGCGTTGACTTTGGCTGTTGCTGTTGCACTTTTCGGCTGTGATACCGCGCATGTCGGAATATTTGCTGTCCAAACACAGCGGCAGTAGGTTATGTTTGAGCAAACCGCCAGGTTCCAAAAGCCGCCATTTTTGGCTATCGGATCCGTCGCACACTCGCATCGTCACTTGTTCGCCTTTGGCGAATGCGCTCACGCCCAAACAGAGATCGTGGTGCTTGATGAAGCCCGTGGACGTGAGGCCCCATTCCTGATTACCACCTGTATGGTGGCACTGGTACAAACCCACAGTACCATCGATTAAATGTCCCATGGTGTCAACGCAGTAATTTCCCTGACGTATTTCCGCCATTGCATTTTTCGTAGGACGTGGCACTATTAATTCTGGATAGACGTTTTCCAAATACCACTTAAAAGGCTTGCACTGCAATCTATGTCTTAATTCTAAACGATCTTGTATGCTGCAAAAATTTAATTTTTTTGTTTAAAGTCGCATTAAATTGCTTTAATTATTTTTCATTTTGAGGTTAAAAAATAAAAATTTCTTACTCTCCATAAGGAATATTTTTGGCGAGTGGAACTGAATTGTAATAGAAGTACTTGTATTCGTCCATCCACACTTCCGCCGCTCTTCTTGTGTTTCTCGCAAAGACGTTTCCGCTGCCGCCTGGAAAAGTGTACGGATGTCGCTTACGGAAGACGTGTCCTACCTGTAACATTGAAATCAGCTTAAAAACGCCATCTAGATCAATTTATATGTAATATTAAAAAAATATTTTCTAATATTTCAGTTATAATTTTTATCTTTGAAACATGTTTTGTTTAAAAATTTGCATAATTTTTGACAGCTACGTTAATTTTTGAGTTATTTGGAAAAAACGAATAAATCACTCGATTAGAATATAATTTGTCTTATAAGCAAACTGGAAATGATACAAATAATATTATTACAGATTTTTGTAAGAAATTAAATGCTTAAAATGTAAAAAAAATAAAGTCGTAGTAATATATTTTTCATTTTTGAATTGTATGTATATTTTTTTTACCCTGCTGCAAGGAATAATTTCCAAACTGCCGCCACACTGCCAGACTCGAAAAGAAATTTCCAAATTTTCGCCGCCCCATACGTCCATTTTCATGTCGTATTTTCCAAGTTTTTCAAAATATGCCTTGTCAATTACGAATAAACCTCCAGCTATCATGGGTGTACGAATTGCCTAAAAAAAGCCAAAATAATAATTTTGACATTATTAACACCAAATATCATTTAAAAAAGTGGTATTAATTGCAGCTAATATTGAAATTATCACATATTTTTACATTATATTGAAAAAAAAACATACTATAGTTTATAACGTTAATAATTTAAATAAAAATCAAAAACTAAGGAAAGGTAAAAATTGATTTTGGCAAAATTATCCAAAGTCTGATTTAAAAGAGAACGATCTACGTCATCAATCAAAACTAGATATGACGTTCATTTTAGTTGGTCGCCATATTAAGGGGTCTATTTTAATTATGTTCTATGTTTATTTACGTCACTTCGAACGCTGCTATTTTGATTTGACCTACTGCTTGCCCAGTTCACCTTGCCATGTGAAATGCGCAAAAAACTGTCAAGGGTAGAAGAGTAATGAGATCGAGAAGGCGTCGCGGTTGAATGTGATTGTCAGCACTCTGACGTGGGAAATACTAGTGCACATCCATCCAAGTCAGATGCCACGGTAAACTAGGCGAGCTGTACATTGCGTTACAAAAAAGAGGCGATTTTAATTAGGAATTTATTTTAAGTCACATCAAAGACAACGAATTTTCTTTTTTTCTTATATTTCATTTGTTTCTTTTTAAAAAAGAAATGCATCTGCGTAATTAATGAATAAGCATTTTACACACGTCGATATCTTTTAAGCCCTGGCTACAGATTTTCTAGACATTATTTGTTTCTAATGACGTGGATCCATTCTTTTGTGAATCAGACTTTATTTAAATTTAATTTGAGACAATTTTTTGAACAAAAATAAATAAACTTTTTACTTGTGTGGGATCACGTTGTCTATTTTGTCGTTCCATAGGGCTCAAATATTCCCATTTAAATACTAAATTCCAATCAAAACCACCCCTTAAATCAGCTGAAGCTCCGATGTATTGAAAACTATCCATGCTAATGACGTCAATGACGGGACACACAACACGATTCGGATCCTGAAAAAATCAAAATTATTAAAAATAGGCAACTTGCAACAGTTTTTGCAAAATCACCTCTACAACCCTTTCCAGCAGAGGTTCCAACCAATTCGTGTTGCATTCGCAGTGACTGTCAAGGAAGGTTAAAACAGTGGCGGTGGCGGCGTCCGCCCCCCTCACCCGTGACCTCATCAATCCTTCACGTTTGTCGTTCCTTAAAACTCTTACTTTTTGAATTTTCGCCAGCTCGAACCCATCGGCGGCTGTCGAAAAAACCATAACGCATTAAAACAAAAGACGCGAGCGCGGTTTACAAATTGGTCGGCAGAAGCGATGATAATTTTATTGCCGCGACCTATGACCGCACGCGCCTCATAAAATACTTACGATTATCGCTGAAGTCGTCCACCAATATAATTTCTTTAATCAGATGCTCCGGACTTCTATTCAAGACACTAAAATAAAAATTCAAAATATCATGGTTAGCTTGACAAAAGTTAGGTTAGAGTTTTTGAATTAAATTAGGTTAGGAAAATAAATAGCGTTGTAAGATTAAAAATGCTTTTTAAAATAATTAAAATTTTTAAACAAAAATACAATTACACTCAATATAACGCCCGTCGCGTGATTGGACGCCATATTAGGCGCACACAGTGCGGCCATTTTTATTTAATTCCACGTCACAATTGCATCATCCATTTTTAATAATTCATTAAACCATTTTGAGGTTAAGTCAGATTTAATTACGCGCAAGCGGCCATTTTATTTTAAAAATATTTTTAATTCACGTCACATTAAAAACGAACCATTTGATTTTTTATTCGACATCGACATTTTTGTTTCAGTCAATAAGTTGGCCATGTTGATTAGACGCCATATTAGCTTTCGGCCACTCGGCACATAAAAAAGTGGCCATTTGTATTTCTAACGCTTGCGCTCGCCATATTATTTAAAAACACACTATTTGATTGGATGACATCGCTTTACGACGTTAACGTCACATCAAAGCGGCAATTTTAAATCCACTCCATTTTTAATTACGTCACAAAGTCGGCCATGTTGATTGTGACGTTAAAATTTTCTTGATGCTAGTAAGTTTTTTTTTTGTAATTGGAGCATATGGATTAATTATTATTGGTGATTATCAAAAGCGTTATTGGAAAATGGTGATGGGTACGGAGCGACTCTCGTCTGCTCGGCGCACCTTAATTAGTTTATATCGCGCGCCGCAAAATTTTAACGCGTTCATTAAAATGAGAAAGGAGTCGTCCTTTCACGTCTGCACCACAAATTGGAAGCTAAAATTGCTTAATGAAGTTGTTATAATCAACACAAGCACGCATCCAAGTGACTAATTTTCTAACCTAAAAAATTTAAGGCTACAGAATTGGTTTCTAACCTTTAAATTTTTTTTGTAGGTTCATTTAAGTAACACATTTTTAACCTTAATTTTTTTTCAGGTCGATTTAAATAATTAATTTTTTATCCTTAAATTTTTTAAGGTTATGTTTTGTTTTACTTACCTTACTACGGTTCTTAAAAGAGTTGATCTAGCTTCGTTGTGAAATGTTATGATAATACTAGTCGCCGGTAAATCTGATCGCCAAGATCTTTGACGACATCTGAAAAAAGTAATTATAATTCTTATTAAAAAAAATTAATTTCATTACATTTGTCAATCAAATTGCTTTAATTCGATTTACAACAACATATATTTATCTTCACTAATTTTTGAGTTATTTGAAAAAAAAAGGGAAAAATAAATTGGTCAACAAACAATGTAACTTTTAACCAAACAAAATTTTTCAAAATGATTTTTTGGCATTTAATTTGTATTTGGAGAATCAAATAAAATTGTTTTCCATGATCTATTACATATTCAATTACAATACTAATCAGTAATTTACATATTTAATAAATCAATCACAAATTCCATTTTTTACAGGAAACAATTGAATTGGAATGAAAGTAGGATAATAAAAGGGGCATTAGGATAGGTTAAGATATCATTTCGTTTTTGTTCAAGGATGAAAGGCGACCTCTGATGTCATCACCGCAATTCGAATTTCAAAACGCATAAATTATGACAAATGAAAGTTCCGCCGTTCACTAGAACTTGCGCTGCTTGGAAACATCTGAAAAACGTTTTGCATTGTGCGGGTTTTAGATAAAAAAAACACGTGAAGAAATATGCTCGCTTCCATATTTGGACATTTTTAGCCATCGCAATCTTCCCTTTCACCGCGCTACCACACATATAATATACATAACCTGCAAATTGTCCGTCACGATGCATTTCGCAATGAAATGCTAACGCGTTCATACACATCGCGTATTTATCGCATTAATTTCAACAGTGGCGTTACAATGGGAAACTATTAGAACAGCAAAAGGAAAAGAGACAAAGAAGTAGATACTAAATAATACTACTTGTTTTTATCCGTGATTGGTTAAGTATTCCCAAACCTAAGCAACCCTCGGCCTTGTCGGGGTATCCTCTAAACCAGGGATGGGAAAGACCAAAGAAAAGGCATTAAAAGGCTAGAAAATGGCTACAAATGTTTTATATAATTTGCATTGATTTTTTTAGGCGACTTTACAATTTCTAACTACGCCACTGGATTTCTCTTCAATATTTAAACATCAGCGTTCAAATTGTATAATTAGCATACATTATAAACATTTACAAAAGCTCAACAAAAACAAAACTTTTTATAACTCGTTGCAAATCTTGTAATTACTTTACTTTCATAAAGTATTGAATTTAAGACGCGATCGCGCTCCCAAGTGCCAACATCAATTTAAATTACATAACTTAAATGTCAGATTGGAAAAAAATATAATGAAGTTTTTTTTATAAATGATCATGTATTTATAAAAAAAATTAAGAACAAAATTTCATTCAAAAATAATTATTGGAAATAATTTTACACTGAAAGCAATATTTTAATTATTATTAAATATACAGGGAATAGTTTTGTTTGGTATACATATAGGATATGTATACTTTAATAGAAAACGTATCAACACATTGTTTTACTGCAATACAACATTTGAAAATATTCTGTTGCGAAAATAATAATTAAATTATTTAATATTCAATTCATAGCAATTTTTTATTTTGGTATAAAATTTGGTATATTTTATTAAAAACATGCGCAGTAAAGAGAAAACCCTAAATATAATCTGTCACTGTGTATTAGTATTAGTATTAGGCAACCAACATTACAATTTGTATAGTTTTATACTTTTTAATTTGTGGCGCTTGCTAGATTATGGTTTCTTTATTTTTCTTTAATTGTTAGCGTCTGTTACGTTTATCGAGCGGGGATGGAATGTTTGCGATTCAATTAGAAAATCGGAAAAGCACTTTCTTTCAAGATATGGATTTATTATATCCGAGTTAACTTCCCAACATACACGTTATTATGGTATTTTACTATCAAAACGACGCTATATAAATTACTTAACTTTCTCATACAAGCAGGGAAATGTAATAAAAATTCCACTCACCCATGTAAATTATCAAGCAACATTACCTTAAAATGAAACAAATTTAGAACGCGCTACTTGATATTTTCAAAATAATATAACAAAATTTTTAATAATAATAATGATAGTAATAATTATAATAATAATAACAATGACAATTGAGTTGTAATTAATGTAAAACATAAATTAAATCAATGATAAAAAGTTAAATAAATAATAAGAAAGTAACAAAAAAAAAGATTTTTTCATAATTATTATTATGTATATCAGGGTTTCTCAAACTGTGGTACATGTACCACTAGTGGTAGATTAGTCTAGTTAAGTAGTCCTTCAACCAATAATTTTTTCTATTTTTACTCCCATTTTTATTTTTTTGTCAAAACTTTCTTGATCTAAGTTTTAATTTGAACAATTTTCATTTGAATTTTAATTATTTTGGTCAAATTTTAACTATTTTCGTTAATACTTTCATGATTTTTGTTAAAATCATGTCAAAATTAAGCAAATTTCATCAAAATTTTAAAGTTTTTGTTTAAATTACGATAATTCTAGTCATTTAAACGTTTTTCATTAAAATTTAGATGAATTTAGATAATATTATGTAAAATTTGAGTAATTGATGTCAATTTTAGCCTTAAAAAATTTAGCCAAAAACACCAAAAAAATTGGATGAAATTAGCTTAAATTTAACCAAAATAATCAAAATATTGACAAAAATTATTGAAATTTGACCAAAATAATCAAATTTAACAAACTTCTCAGTTTTACATAATTTTACCCAAAATCAACTATATTTTAATAGAAAACGTTCAAATTTGACTGAAATTATCTAATTTTAACCAAAATCATTTTAATTTAGATGAAAATAGCAGATATTTTAACCAAAATCTTCAAAAAGTTGATGAAAATCGTTTAAATTGGACCAAAATCATTTAAATTTAAATCAAAACGTTCAAAGTAAGACTAAA
>JARJDX010045005.1:0-18304 GCA_030264735.1 Gymnusa sp. GC000175
TACGTCAAAATACTAAAGATATCATTAAGGTTGTTGCTTTGTGGTTAATATTTGGGCTAAAGTTTCAAATAATCAATTAAAAAGTCCACTTCCTTTCTTCCATTCTTCCTGAAAGTTTTATCATTTATTCATTTATTCATTCATCAGCCGCAAGCGTACTGCTTGCTGATTTACTGCGTACTGATTTTAAGTTACTTGCATCCAGTTCCCTGGGATCCTTAAATTATCATAATTTCGCCCAGTTTTGGGTCGTCCTCGATTCCTATTCGCGTCTTGACTTGGTCTTCATTCTAGTATTTTCTTTGTTTGCCTCCCAATGCTACAAGGGTTTTTGTTTTCTACCAAATAGAAACAATAATATGAATTTTTATACAAACGGTTTACAATACCATTAACCATTAACAATAGTTAAAAACCATGTGACTGGTAGGTAGGTAGGATGTTTGCATATTTTAATCATTGGCGTTTATTTCGTTGTTATTAACAGTAAGAGTTTATTTGCATTATATCTATGTATTTTGGGCGTGTAATGTTCATCAGATTTGTTTTTAATAAACTCTTTATGCTTTACTCTAGTGCCAATGATTGGGTTACCAGCCTAGTTAACAGTTTTACCAAGTGGTGTTTATTTGGGTGTCATAACAACGAGGTCACGTGATTATCACTCATTTCTAATTTCTCTGTAGAATGGTGTGATTGTAAAAATGTTTCTTAACGAAAGCGTTATAGTTACATATTTTGAGAATAACTCTAAAACTTCGAAGTCTTCTACCTGGACACATTTTCACTGTTAAAAATGATGCTAAATGTCATAAATAATAAAAGAATCAAATTTTGGATAAATTTATTGTGGAAGCACCTGATGTATTTAATGTTTAAAATAACAACAATTCGGGACATGTCACAGGAAAGAAATTTGTTAAATGAGTGGTAAATATTCCTAATAGTTAAACTAGGGTCCCACAAACCTTTATAATTACTTAATATTGTATAGCTGTTGTGTTTGTATGGTCGATCGCGATTGAATGATCGATCGCGCAATGATTTAAAGACGATCGCCAACGAAAATGTTTTTATATAAAAAAACAATGTCTTAAGAATATAGGAGTATTAAGTTCAAGTCCACAGAGACATTAAACAAGCTTATATGAGTTCCGGAAAATCCAAAAATTAAGAATAGGGTAGATCGCGAAGTTTGTGTTTTAAAAGAAGATCGCTGGAAAAATTAGTAAGCACCATTGCTATATGGAGTTGAACAGCAAGTAAATAGCTTTACGATCAGCACATGTAAACCATGAAAAGAATGTAGCAATAATAAATGTGTGTGTGTGGATGTGGCTATTAATGTTATCACCACAAAAATTTTAATTAAGCTTTTAACAAAAATTAGAAGATTCCAATTACTTTTGGCTGAAATGCATCAACCGAATGTAGTAGTTTATTGGTGAGGTTCTTCGTTTTTCTGCAAATATTTTTGAAATTATCAAATTATGTAAAAATCCAAAAATGTACAGAAGTGTTTAGAATTAAAATTTGAATAAATTTTGTTGTTATTATTTTTCAAATACGTAAATATCATGACATGGCGTTTATCAAATAGGAAAGCAAATTTATCATGTAAAAATTGCTTGAGTTTTATTTAACACGCAAAGTGTTTGTTTTTAATGTTTATTACTTTTATAATCAATTCTGGGAGTAATTGCTTGGCCTAAGGGGAAAATTCTAATTTATCTATTAACTGCAATTTAATTATTCGCCCCGAGATTCATGTAACAACCGTTCATTACGTTTATGTTTAGTGTACTAAAAATTTTGTCCTTTCAAATGATTTATTCTTAATGGTAATATATATTATTAAAACTATTGTTAGTTAATACCACATATATTCTAATAACTGCAATTTTAATTCTACGTTCTAATAATTTGTTTATTTTTTTATTTAATTATTTTTGATAATTGCGAATGTCACAAATAATATAAATATATATTTGTAAATTGTAAATATGCAATTGCTAATTTCATGCTATATTTTTTATCTCAAGGTTTTGATCTAATAATAAAGTGAAACGATGTTATTTCAACTGTGACAATTGTACTAATAATTATAAGTGTAAATGTTAAAGTCTTTTTTTTTTATCTAGTATTTTATCTAGTATTAAAAGGTGCCATAAAACACGATAAAATCTCGTCAGGTTTCTAAATATAATAATTGTAGTACTCATAAAATCTTACCTCACGTAATAACAATTATCATTAGTTAATAAACCATTTTAAAGCATTTATATGCAGAATAATAAATAACTTTGATTTTTTAAGTTATCTTAAAATAATTTATAAATTTATTATTTTACTAAAGTAAAGCAATCAAGTATGAAGTCATACAATACGATCAATTATTTATTCTATCAATAAATTATATTTAGATAAGGTTTAGGTAGAGTAGTTTTAAGCTCTTATTCTAGTGCACGAGTCGATTTATATATTTATTCTGCTTTTCTAAATGTTTCACGACTTTAATTACTGTTATCCTTATCGATACATATAAATTAAATTAACTTAAAGAACAAAAATTTTATAAGAATAAAAAAGAACATAATTTATTTACTACATCTATATTTAAAAATATATTTTGTCGGAATCCATTGAAACGAGCCACAGGAACACAGGATAAAAAGGCTGTGGCTACAGGTAATCCTTATCCCACCTTGACCATGATTCTTCCAGTCACCTCTTTTTTGTTTTATTTTAATTTACAATAACCTTTATTATTTATTGTTGCTTTAGAAATACAAATAACATTCCTGAGGGAATTAAGGTACTAGTCAGGTACTTCACATATTTCTGGTTGACACAAATGCAGGCGTAGCGTGGCCCTGAACTTATTACACTAAAGAACAACGACATGCACTATATTTACTACATAATACATATCGTTGCTAAATAAGCTATTATTATTCTGTTGCTACCTTCATAGTAAAGTCCATATTTTGTTTAACTCTGAAACCTTCTTACTACATTGAGGAAGTAATGCACGCCACCCTCCTACATTTTTTTAATTAATTCTGCCATAATTTGACGGACAGGACCTAATATTATTGAAAAATGCCACAAAACCCCCGAAACGTCCTTATTTGCAATCCCAAAAACAATTTTTTTTAGTTTCATCGTATACAGCGTTTTCCAACATAAATTTAACTTTTTATGTCAAATAATGCGCCGTATATTCTCTTTCTTCCAATGGACCCTTACTTCCTCCACTAAAAATTATAATAAAAACTCGGACGTTTCGCCAGAAAACGCGATAAACTGGATTTTTTTTTCTCTCTCTCTTTCTTTTTCTCTCTCCTTCTCTCTCTCTCTCTCTCTCTCTCTCTCTCTCTCTCTCTCTCTTGGACACGTCGTTTTTTCATATGACTTACACATTCGCAATTATGAAAAAAAAATCACCAATCCCATTCGTTATAATATTTTACTTTAACATAAGATAAAGTATTGTAATCGTCAAGAAAAAAAGTTGAGATTTTGGTGGCAATCCACCTTTTAGGGTCTCCTGAGTGGTAGTTTATTGGTGAGGTTTTTCGGTTTTTTGCTAATATTTGAAAAACTATCAAGTTTATAAAAAAAAACATAAAAGTACAAAAGTGTCTAGAATTAAATTTGAAACAAATTTTGTTGTTATCATTTTTTTTAAAAATCTACATTAAAAAAAAATTATGATAGTCAGGTGGTAATGTGGTGACATCAGATTTTTTTAAATTTATAATTGATGATTTTATTTGTTAACATAGGCAACACACTGTACCTGTATGTTGGGTTGCATGTATGTCTAGCGAATGACAGACCTATGTGACAGACAGCTGGCAAAAGGCAAACAAAACCAAACTAAAAATATCACAAAACGATCATATCAATTGTATCAATCATTTAATTGTAGCCATATAATACCACAATATACTATTTTATTTTATTTTTTTGCCAATTTTCTTTTCTTTATTATTCATATAAAATAAGAAAATGAATAATTTATACCTTTAAATCTTCAATGCTTGGGGTACTGATTTTCAGTGTTTTTTACTGTGATTATCATGAAATCAATATGTTTCCCAATGTAATATTGTGACAATATATTTGTTTTTAAATCATTTTACATTTTATTTTACAATGACATCTCATAGTGATAGTGAATTGGCATCAAAGGCCAAGATAAATAATATAAAATTTAAGGCCAAAGAAAAAATTGTGAAAAAGGATTTTCTGCAAGTCCTCAGGTCCATATCAAATGTAGAACAAGAAGAACAAAAACTTTTGACATCAGTTTCTACCAACAATGTTGAAAGTGTGCAAAAACTTCTCGAAGCTGGAGGTAATCCAAACAGCAAAGACAAAATAGGACGAAGCGCGTTACATCTGGCTGCCAGCAAAGGTTACACAGATATTGTCAAAATTTTGTTGAATTTTGGGGCCGATACAAACAGTCAAGATATAATACAAAATACCCCCTTGCATTTGGCTGCGTGCAATAATAATTTACAAATTATAACATTGCTTATTGATGGAGGAGCAGATATTAGGTCATTAGATATGCATGGAAGAAATCCTTTACAATTAGCTGAAAGTAAATTACAAATTTTAAGAAAGAGTTGGAAAGCTGGTGCTGTTGAAATGGTACACATTCGGAGCCAAGTACAAGAGGTAGTAATTAGTTTTCTTTACTTTACTTCTCTTATTAGAAAAATCAAATATAATAATTGTTTTCATGCAGATTGTAGACATCATGATATCTCTATGGAAACATAAAGCATCAACAATGTGGGGTCATCACAGAGACAATGTGGATGATTTGGAACTTATGAAGCTATCTTTAAGCACAGCTAAAGAAGAAGAACATGTGGATGATCAAATGAACAAACTGCTATCAGAATTACAACAATTTTCAATAAAATAAAATATAATAATAATACAGTACAGGCTCTAAAGGCCTAGGACTACATTTTTTTTCCCATTCTTTCCTGTCCTGTGTTTTTTTTTTTTCAGTTATAAGTTTTAGGCTTCCTCTTTTGTTTCCTATTGGGAGTCTTGCGATTTGACTTTTTTATATTTGGTTTTTCGAAATTTTTAAAGTGCGCACATAGAGATGAATAATCTTTCCATACAGCCGAAAATGTTTTAAAGGAGCTCGCCACCCACCTCACCCCTAATACGCGACCAATTTTTTTTTAATTCGTTGCACATAACTCAAGCTTGGTTCTTTGATGATTAACAGTAAATGCTATTTAATTTATCCATAAAAAATTGAAAATAATTTACACCACGGACTTCAGATATAGAATCTCCGATTGATGGTTCTAAGCTGGGTTCAAACAGTGCCACACCACAATGTTAGGAAATTTTTGCAATAGTTGTGTTGCAACACCCGATTTTCTACCCAACATTACGCTGGCCCCGTCACTAGTAAAATGGGACAATACACTACACACGCTAGTTGTTCGCCAATTCTGCCGCTTGAAAAGTGAACTCGACGTTCGACGCGCACAAATTGTTGCTACCTGTGTGTGTAATTTTATTTTCGTAGATGCTCTACAATAACCGCAGCGTGTGTGCGCATACCAAGAGTCCAGGTGAAAACGGACTGGCAGCAGAAATAATCCAACAGGGGGGAGATGAAATCCAATAACAAACATTTGAGCTTATTTCCTAAACATGAGTAAAAGCTATGTCCACAGAATTCTCACAGGCTGATATAGTTTCGCGATTAAAAAAGAAGACAAGAGCATGTTGCGAAAATGAAATAGCATATAATAAAATGAATAACAATTTATTTATATTTAAATATTCAAATAATATGTATAACCAGCGGATTGATTGCAATCACAGAATAATTCTAAAATTCAACAATTTTTACTTTACAAATAGGAACAAAAACTTAACAACTACAGTTTCTTTTAAAGCCTGAATAATTATTTACATGGGCGCTGTAAAATTAATTTTCGTGGAAGAACTACAAACATTTCTTAAATACTTTTAATTACATCACAGCCATACAAAGTATGCAATTTGATTAATAACAACCTGAATTTATTTACAACGAGGGATGACTACTTACTTACCCAGCCCCCTTTGATGCTTACCAATCATTTATTACATTTAAATAAGGCGAGGTAATTTTGAAATCAATTAAAACACATATGTACAAATGTTGCGTTTTTCATAAATAGTTATTTCCAAAGAATAATCTATCATACCTTAGTTATCTATAGAAAATTATACATGTACAGCTGGCCAAATACAACGCGGCATGTGTAATGCGCAGAAGACTGACTAATGATAGAAAGACGGAGTGTAACGCTGCTCAATATGATTGTCAGTTGCCAGGGTGAACTTGGCAAGCTGTATATTGAAGTTTATTTGTTACCATACCTTATCTGCCACTTAAATAATATTAAAATATTTTAGAAAAACAACAAATAGCAATGAGCATCATATTTTACCAACCTCCAAGATGAATACTGTTTGTTAAAAATTAAATTATTAAAACTATTAGAAAATTTGGTTTAAATGCTGTCAAATCTAATTAATACGGGTTCTAATGATGAAAGCATCACAACCTTGGAATGTAATTTATTATTAATTGTACCTAAAGATATTTCGGATCAAGGAACCATAACTTTGGCTAACCCTGGAAACATCTCTCCTTGAATTGGACCGTACTCGACGTGTTCTCCGTCCACCGTCATATATCCTCTTTCGTTCATGTCAGGTTCTATTCTAAATGCTCTCACAGGTAACAATAAAATACAATCGCCGTGATTGTCAGGATTGATATGTGTACCGTTACTTAAGCCTAGTAAAAATTGGAGTAACTGTGATCTCGTTGTCTCAGCTTTGATTATAACTAACCATATAATTCCGTCATCTAATTTGGCACTTGGCACAAAAAAACAATCTTCGCCTAGATGACTTGGATATGAAGCATGCACCATAATAAATCTCCCTTCTAAGCAAGTCCAAGTGGAGGGAACAGGTGCTGTCAGGCATGGCAGCTGGGAAGCAGGTCCGTACATTCTCACACTTCCCTTGCCTTCATCACCTGCCGCACTGTCAGCAGTGGACTGATAGGAACTATTAGCTGTTGCCGAAAAATAGGCACTTCTCCTTGAAGCTGCGCTGTACCAAGAATCCAATCTCTGCCTGCCAGGTTGAGTTTCCAAATTAACCTCCGAGGGTAATTCTATATTTTCCACTTTTTTTTGATCATTACTGCAATGAACTGGAGTGTTTGTAGCAGGCAGATACCATACTTTGCCACCGTAGCTTCTCAAACCTATTAGCCTCGCCAAACTCCAAATCGTAAATCGTTGCCCTCCCAGCATTCTTAATTTTTCACTTTCAATATCAATATCTGACAAGAACCCCCATCCAACAGACAGAAACGAAAACAATATTTGAGATGTAGTTTCGATCCTTACTAAATCCAAACGAGCCGAACTGTTTCTTACTAATGATAAAGCCGACGGGAGTGTAGGATTCGTCAAGTAGGGTTCACCGGCAACGTGAGCTATGCTTCGAGCAAGACCGTTTCCTGAACCACCGGGAATTACGCCTATCGGTATTTTCTTTATCACTTCTGCCCAATCCAACCTTTCGAATATTCCGTTTACAGCTTCAAAAATGATACCATCACCTCCAACCTGTATAAAAATGAATATTAAAAACTAATAAATAGATGTAAAATAAATGCAAATAAAAAGTAATTTATTGCTAATATAATCCCACTAAACCGGTGTTTTTCAACCCTAATTTCATTGCGTATCGGTAATATTTCGGATGAATTTACACGGACCTATAACATAGGATGGATACAGAGAGAACGAACACAGAACGGAAAAAGACCTAAGATCTAAAATCCCTGCGTCCCGCGTTAAACTTTGCCTTCTGAAATAAGAGAGATCAGGAAATTGTACAGATATTGGAGGTTCACGTGAGAAACAAAAAAGAAGCGGAAAGGAATACAACACAAATAACTTGATAGTGACTGCTGGTGCTGATAAACAAAAAATATAAACATATTATCACAGACATAAAATATATCGACGAAGACTTGATACTCATAACTCTAAAAAACACCTTGCTAAATGGTATCCCCATCCCTATTAAGAATATTAATTTTCATCACTTTTTTACTGTCAAAGAAAGAAAAAAAATTCAGTTCCTTTTTTGAGTCATTAGTTACGCGTGAACCTCCTTAAACGATTTTGGGCAAAATTGCGATAATTTTGGTCAGATTTGCATGATTTAGGTAAAACTCAATGATTTGGGTGAATTTAAGCAATTTTCTTTAAAAGTTTAATTTTTGGTGAAATTGCATTAGTTTTGGTACATTTTGGGTGATTTTGAATAAATTTTGGAAGATTCACGTTGGGTTTAAATGATTATTATTAAAATAGATTGATTTTGGTCACATTTCAAACATTTTCGTAATATTGTAATAAATTTAGTCAAATTGTGAAGATTTGTTAGGTTTTGGTCAAAGTGGCAAATGTTTTGGACAAATGAATGAAATGAGTTTGGAATTTAGATGATTTTGGTAAGATCTAAGCAACTTTTGCCAGCATTTGGTTGATTTTTGTTAAAATTACAATAATTTTGATTACGTTTGGCAAATTTTGTTTGCAATTCGATGATTTTGGTCAAAATTATTATGAATTTAAACGAATTTGAACAGTTTTGGTTTATTTTGGCAATATTTGACCGATTTTTGTCCAGATTTGAATAATTTTCCAAATAACAATTATTTTAAATTATTTGAGCGATGTGTGTCAAAATTTGAGAGATTGTTATTAAAATTGTAATATTTTTGGTTAAATTTAGACGATTTTGTCATTGTTTAGATGATTTTTTTTAAAATTTCAATAGTTCTAATTTTGGCAATATTGGGTAAATTTCATATGCAGATCAAATTCGAGCAATTTTCGATAGAATCAATAAAATTCTGCCAAAAATTGCTTGAATTCGAAAATGGTTAAAATTACATTTATTTTGATCAAATTTAAACAATTTATGTCAAAATTTTGGTGAGTTTTGTCCAATTTAGGTCATTTTTCTTAAAATTTCAGTGATTTTCATCAATCTTTAGATGATTTTGATAAAAATTGTGATCAAAAAACAAAGGGCTCAATTGGTCCTACACCATAGATCAGCGCTGTCCAACTGGCGGCCCGCATCCGGCCCGCGGAAGGGTTTTTCTGGCCCGCGAACAAAATCAAGTTATACATTTATAAATGTAATAATGAGGATTAAATTAACAAAACGCACCTTTTATTGTCCAAATATAATTTTTTTTGAGTTTTCAATTAGTTATTTCTTTTTTTTTGTGGCCCCCGAAAGAATTTCAAATGAAAAAATGGCCAATAGAAGTTGGACAGCACTGCCATAGATAATGATATATAAGGGTGAAGGATTATATTTAAATTTATAATTTCAGTACTTTACTTTTACCACATTAATATTTATTCTTTATGGTTTTGTATTTAGGCATATTATTATAGGATGTAATCACTAGAAGATTACGTAACATTACTGGTATGAGTCACTGGACAAATACTTTGCATGTTATTATCAAATATCAAATAATTTACTTATTGTTATTTTTTTAACAGACTGTAAATAAACTAGGAAGATATAAAAAAAAATTCAGTAGATATTTTTCTGGAGACCGGCGGTTGAGAAACACTGGTCTAAATAATGTATACAATCTAAATGTAATTAATGTAATAGAATATGGATAACCTTGAAATATTTATCTGCTTTATCTAGTAATTATTATTAAAGGTGTTTTTAATTACAAAACACTGGGAACTTAAGTTTCATAAGTAACTCGGTTATTTTATACTTGTAATATTTAATAAAAAATTTACCACAACTATTGCACTCCATTGAAAAATATTTCCCGTTCTGATAAACTCCCTGGCATAATTGGCATATTTAGTCATGTATAAATCATATGGGATTTCAGCTTCTTGTAAAATGGGAACAATTTTTTGTTGAAATATTGCTCTACCTTTTCCAGGACCACTTTTAGGATTACAAAGAACCAACAATTTCCGATCTTCTTTACATCTTGATAGAATTGTAGCATCCCTAATGGGAATATTAAAAAGATTTTCCCCCCTGATCAATTGTTTAATGACGATTCTCCAATGCTGTGCTTCTTTATTATTATCTTCATATTTATCGAAAGAACGAAATCTTAAAGTGATGATTGTGCGTTCTCGTTTCACCGGTAAATCTTTGTTGGAATGTAAAATGTAAGCGTAGATATACAAATATGCACTGACATCACTATCATCTTGTTCTCCAGAATTAGCATCAACTACTTTGATTGATGTGCGAGGTAATGACTGACATGAACACTTGTTTTCTTTTTTGCTTCTTAAACATCTGCATCCAATTATATCCCTTATAGGAATTATGGTTTCCTTTACTTGATTTTCACTTTCCTTTATCAAACTTAGACCGTTTTTAGTTAATCTCACACGAAACACTGAATTTCTTTTGGTTAAAACATAAAATGTTTCTTCCAAGAGTATTTTATCTGGATTGGTATAATTTTGTGTTTTCATCTGCAGTTCTGCCATATTACTCATATTGTACCTGTGTGTTAAAAATTTGATAATTTGCTACTTGCAGCTGGGGCTTTATAAACCACTGACTGCACTGACGTTTTTACTCTAACTTGCTGGCCCAAGCAATAAATTAATGGAACGAATACCAGTGATGTTTGCTGGTCTGTCACAATCACTGACAATCACACACCTGGTCAGTGATATACATACACCTACTTTCATGGACACGTTCAATTGCGCATGGATGATAGCGTTGAGCGGCGTATCAACGAATTATGGTTTTAAATGATAATAAATAAATAAACATAATATTAAAGGTCAAATACAACATGTCATAACATTTTGCTGCATTGCATTGATTGCAACTATTTTTGCAGAGGAGATAACCGGTTTAGATGAAGTTCCCAATTTTGAAGATTCGTTGAAGCAGGAGCTAGTCCCGGATCTACTAAATTCCTGATCAATGCATAGGGCCATCTAAATGATTTATATTCAAATTGTGATGATTTTGGCTTTAAAATTAAATTAATTTTGGTTATAATTATAATGATTTTGATTCAATTAAAGTAATTTTAGTCCAAATTTATATGATTGGTGTAAACATGTGACAATTTTCTCCAAAATTTAGATGATTCTAATTTGAATTTTTATCAAAATTGGATGATTATGTATGTAAAAATATGATAATTGCAGTTAAAATTTACCGCTTTTGATCAAAATTTAGAAGTTTTTGGTTAAAATTAAGGATTTTCGTCGAACTTATTATACATGACGATGTTTTATTAATATGGGTCAAATTTTAGCATTTTTCATCAAAATTTAAATATTTTTTATAATTATTGTAATGATTTTTGTCACGTTTAATGGATTTCACCAATTTTGTGCGTAACGTTTGATGATGCGAAATATAGTGCAATCTGCAGTTTCCCGAATGTTGCACCTTAGCCTTTCGTAAACTAAAAATCCGACTCTACATTGTCTTAGCCTGGTGCTGAGCAACCGAAAAGAAGAGCGCCAATCCTAGCCCGTAGGAGGTCACTAGGGATTGTTTGTTGTCCTGATAAGCCGCAACATAAAAAAGAAATCGTCTTAACCTTGGGCTTAGGCAAAATAAATTTGACTGTCAAGATATCATTCATAAGTTTCAAACCAATCTCTGATCGGATCCGAAGTGGCTGGTTTCACTGAAAATTCCGTAATAAAACCAATGCTAGGCCCCCACTGAAGTTGACGATAAAAACAATCTTTCTCGAAGAGCGATATAGAAATTGTTATGGGAGATTTTAATTTCAAAGTCGGCCAGAACAATATAAATCTTCCCTCAACCATGGGCAATTGCATCTTACTCGAAAAAGAAAACGAGAACGATTTACGAAATCCTGCAACCATATCGACCACTTCTTAATCAGCAAGAAATTTCTTAGCACACTCATGGACGTGTGAAAGCAATCCGTGGGGCGGTAATTCTTCAGCGGAACCGTGCCGACCGCCATCAAGACGTCCAACGCCTTCAAGAATCGTAAGTTGCCGAGTTATTTGCGAAGCAGCTTCAAGAGATTGCCGCCCATCGCACATCTCAGATTTCTCTAGCTCTTAAGATTAGAGGCAGAAAGTGAAGCTGCATTAGCCATATTTTGCGTAATCTGAGCACGGATGTCGCGAGAATGGTCCGGACATGAAATCTTCAGGAGAAGCACAGTAGATAGAGGTCGTCTAAGATTCACATGGAGATCAGCAACACCTCGATCCACAAAGTTCCACCTCAAACAAAAAGTTTACCTATCGCCACTGGGAGCGCAAATAACTAATCCTGTGAAATAATTGTTTTAGGAATGGGCATGAAAAGATTTTTACCTTGTAATTGAACACTTATTTATAATCCAATTTTTTACCAATCTTAGAGTTTTTTTAATGTTTATGCTAAATTATAACATTTATTTCTGTACATTTATTTTTTATATTAAACACTTAATAATAAAATATCACATTTTTTATTTTGGGAATGTACCACTGGACGAGATCAAAAACGTGACTAGTTTATTGAAGCTGGCAGACTAGATAATCCATTATCTACAGATTTTGACTAGAATGTGTGAGTACGGTGGGTTCTTCTTTCAGAAATGTAGTGGAACGTTGCATGGATTGTGACTTTGGGATTGCAGCTTTCTTACTTCCACTACCCGATTTTTCGTTATTATTGATTTTCTTTAAAGGTTGATTCTGCTGTGCATTAGGTTTTCGTGACAAACCAATATTTGAATGCTTCGGTAGTTTATCGTTCTTATTTTTATTTAGCGAACTTTTTTTTGTGGAGGCGTTAGCTGCTTCCATTTTATTGCCAGTTGATTTTTTTACAGCGGGAGCTGAAATTGGTCGATTTTTGTTGATATTAGTTGTTACTGTAGATGGATTTTGTTTCAAGTGGCGAGCCGGTGCGCTCTTTGCCGCACTTGCTTGCGTCGGTAATGTGAGTGTACTAATTCGGCGATTGGTGGCCGGACTGGGGGGCACTTGTGGTGCTCTAGCAGCCAGAAGCAAACTTCTGCGCAAAGAAGGACTTGCGTGTGTTTGACTTGTAGCGGGACTCGAGTTGCGAGATGATTCTGATGAACTGGTGGTGGGTTTGTTAGATATCATACGAGGTAATCTACTGGGTTCACTCCGGATTGATTTTGCCGAAGAGTCGCCTAATTTAACCAAGTTTTTAATGTGCACCCTTAAGTGAGGTTCCATTTTCATCCAGTTAGAACATTTAGCTAATTTATGAACTTTTGTAACTAGCCTCTTCTCAAAGAGAGAGCATAGTTTTTCAAAAAGCTCCTGCAATGTTTGGTTCATTTCTTCTTTGTGTTTTTCCAAAATGTTGCAACATCTAGGTGTTATTTGATAAAAATAAATTTGTTATTATTTAGCAAAAAATTTAGTACATAAATATCTAGCCGTACACGAACGGATTTTTCAGCAGGTTGTTTCCGATAGATCTAGACCGAGGACTTAAAAATCCGCCAATGTATGGCTAGCTAATATGTACAGACCTGGAATAAATGTAGCATTCTTCATTAGTGTTTAATCCATTAGCGGCATTAAATAATATTTCTTCAATTCTAGGAATGTTCCAAGGTTCTGTTTTAAGCAATGATGGTAGCACAGCTGCAAAATGTTGATTAATATAAGTCTGACATGAATTAGCCAACTGAAGAGCCAATTGAACAACCGGCTCTGCCCATTTTAAAGTGGGTAATGAAGCCAATAATCGATCACAGGACAAAGTACTATTTAATACTGATGTGGGGCTCAGGTGTACAACCAGTTGCTGATAACATTTTTCTCTTAATTCTTTGTTTAAAGATGCAAATGCTCGACTAGGCCACACCCTTAAGTAATTTACTTTTATCCACTTTAAACAACGTTGATATAATTCATCCAAGCCATATGCTGAAGATAACGGTAGCACCTGAAAATTTCAGAACGTAAATATAATTGCTCCTATAAACATTCCTAATGAAGACAGCAGACCTCAAGTACACCAGTTAAACAACCTGCACAAGGAGAATGAAAATTATGACAATGTCTTGATTTTAAGGCATGAGCTACAACTTCCTTAAGTCCTTCTAGGCTCAACATATCAGCCAAAGAGGCAAGTTCTACTAAACTAATAGAATCTGGAACATGTGCCGCACCACTGTATATATGACATAATGCAAATTGCACTGCATCATAACTAAATCCTTCAATAGCTAGTGAATGCCCTCTTAAGGTGCCCGCAAAGTATTGACATCTGGAAATTAAAATGCATCTGTGAGCTTTAATTGTTCGTGGTGGTGTCCCAACGAGCAACACTGTGTCTGTATCCAATTCTTCTAAAAACATTCTCAGCAGGTCAGTTCCAAGACGTCGTTGTGATGCACCGGTTTGAGACCCTGTAAAAGTTGTTGAAAAAATATCTATTTTTAAATGCATGACCAAGTACCTGTGCTACCAATCAAACTATTGTTGTCTGGTTCTAAAGGTCTAGGAGCAATTCGAAATCCGGCGGATCTAGACATAAGTAGAGGATTTTCTACCCATGAACTTTCAGGTATGGATCGGCTCATACGAGGACCAACAATGTCATTGCATAGTTCATTATCCGTCTTGGGGTTTTGTTCTATTAGATCAGAGAGACGAACAAACTGCAAAAAGATCCCATCATATTATAACATTAATCATGAGTGAAACACCTATGCTGCGCAATTCTATGCTTTGACGATGTGCAGCTTCTTTTTCACGAACTTAAATTAAAATCTGTAGCAACAATCTTATAAATTAACTAATTAGCTACAAAATAAAATGATTTGCATTTGTTTTTCACCCTTATTCATGGCTGAATTTGCATTGAAAAAATTTGTAATTTTGTTAGAATTTGTATTTTTGGCAGTTTCAATTTCTTGAAGAAATTTTCATGTGTTTTAGAGAAAATTAAAGTTTTATGAAGGAAATTGAGGTTTATTTTGAAGCAAAATTAAAATTTTAGTTTTTTGAATAGAAATATAAGTTTTTTTTACAGGAAAATTAATATTTTTTGAAGCAAAATTAAAATTTTCTAAAGAAAAATTAAAGTTCCTTAAAAAAAATTAAATGTTTTGAAGGAAGAAACTCTTGTGAATGAAAAATTGGTGAAGAAACTTACATTTTCATTATTTGTATTAGTTTGCTTAACTTCTTTAAAGGTTTCATCTGATACCGTATTAACACATTCAGCAATTGACAAATTTTCCAGTAATGGAGTCGCTTCCAATTTTGAGTCGTGGTTAATGCTTTCCATCTGTTTGGTTCCTGTCTTTCGACGACATGCATTTCTTAATAGGCGAACGGGCATATCCTTTTTGGGTGCTTCAAAATCGATTACCATGGAAAAAATATTTTTTTTTGCTGAGGTACAAGTATCTGAAGCTGGAGAATCAATTTCAACTTGATTAAGATCAACATAAAAGCCTGTAATAAGGTACGTAAAATCAAGGTGTGAAGGTTTTATTAAGTGAAATACCCAGAGATGGTTTGGTTGAAATGTCCACTTCCACACCGGGATCATCTGCAAAAGTGTCATTGCTAATTTGAACTATTGAATTATGTGGTGTCTCTGGTGGCAGCTTCGAAGGTCCTGCTAATTGCAGCATTGTGCTGTATTGAGGAATAGATGATTGAAATAAGAGAGCTCCCTGTCTTCTTTCTTCTGTTCGTCGTTGCTCCATCATATCAGTTGTAGATGTTGAAGTCTCATCATCGTCTTGCAGAGTAGAAGCATCAATAAAACAATGTGCACCATTTAACAGTTGTTCATTGTGGCGTTGTTTTTGCTCTTTTGTACGACTTCTTCTTTGCTCTTCATCACTACCCAAGCCAGAGTCCATGATTTTAATTTATAACAAGGGCACATTCACAAAATACCATAAAACTTCCAACAGGCAACAAGAACACATTAATAATATTTACACTTAATCCATATGGAGGATTTAAAATTGCGCAATTGTTCTTTTAGCCCAAGAGAAAATTAAAAGGAATTTTCATGTATAACAGATTTAAATGAAAATAAACACAACACACCTTTTTTAATGCACAACCATGGCGAATGTCAATTTCATTTAACAATGTCACAACCATTTATCGAACGAATTCATAATAATAAAACAAATAGGAACTTGGCTAAAATGTTTTTTCATTGAAACTAAGTTAAAGTACACACATATTTTATATTTGTCGTTGATTTACCCCTTTCTTATTTACATGTTTTTGTCACTTTGTGCGCTTGATTACCGATCATAACATTTCATGTGGTACCTAACAGCACCATGCACACCATGACAGACCCCAAGCCACAAGCGCCACAGCACTGCAGCACCCACGCACCTACCCAAGGTTGGTAGACGTCGTCGAGACGTTTTCAGTGGTTTTCATAAAGAAAATTGTTCATTTTAGCAAAATTAATTTCAATTAGATTGTAAAACGTTCTAATAATTTTTTTTTTTTAAATTGCCTAAATATTATTTAAAATCATCTAAATATTGTCTGACTAAATGCATGTAAATTTTCACTTGTAGAAGAAAATTGCTTAAATTTTATAAAAACAACCCAATTTAAACAAAAATTGACAAAACTCTTAAGCGTAACCTAAATGTCTGTAATTAGATACTAAATTCGTTTAAAAGCAGTTATTTAAACCAAAATCGTTCAAATTTTCACAAAAATTTGACGAAATTTGTATCAATTTCAAAGACTTTGATTAAAAGTATTAAATCGATTAAAATTTTTACGAAAATTGCAGAAATAAATTCATATCAATTACAATGTAAAACATTCTAATAATTTATAAAAATTGCATAAATTTATTCTACATGATGAACAATTTAATTCAAAAATATCTAAATATTGACTAAAATTTACCAAATTCAAATCAAAATCCAACTAATTTATGACAAAAATATAAAAAATTGATTAAGTGTGAACAAAATTATTACAAATTTAACCAGAATAATATTAATTTGACTAATCACGCTAATATTCAATGAAAATAATTGCAATTTTAATCAAATTTATAAATTTTAATGAAAATTGCTCAAATTTGGTGAACATCTTTGCATTTTCAATAAAAAAATATTTAAATATTGATAAAATGTGTTCAAATTCAATCAAAATTACCATTATTTTAAGAAAACATATCTAAATTATGACAAAAATTGATAAAAATAATTGTAGTTTTAACGGTTAAATTCAACCAAAACAATTTAAAATGATTATTTTTAAAAACTGACAGCATTCGACACTTCCCTAATGAGGAGTGGAGTAGTATATAATAAAAATTGTTAGAATGGTTCTTCTTTTTTTGTAAGTTTATTAGAGAATATTTTAATAAAAACTGTACTTTATTACATACTTTTAAAAATGTGTGTCGTTACTAACTACAAATTAGTTAAACTACCTTTTGGGATAGTACAAAATGTAATGACGGGAAACGTTAAATAAAGTTTTATTTCAAACTTATTGAAAAGGATAAGAAAGGGAAAAACTTTTGTTTTTTATATTAGTATATATTGCTTTTTTAATGAACTGGTGCACTGTCGGTAATGCAAGTTACAAAATAAATGTACGGTGTGTTGCATATATTAACAAGAATTTCTATTAAAATTATTTTTATGTTAAAGTTATGTTTTCTCTTACTCTGTGAATTTAATTCTGTTTTCTGTTTTGCGTATTGCATTGCAAAGTAATATATAGTGTATGATTGCATATAACTACGGGTCACGACCCACAGACACTGCTATATATTGTTATTTTTTTAGGTTCCACATAATTCTAGATGACTTTTTATTTGAATTAACCTTAATTAAACCGCTACATACTTTATAATTCATAATAAACCATAATTTTAATTATTTATTCTCATTTTTTTTTAAAAATTAGCATTGAAAATGTAAGTTTTGATGTAACGAGAACCTGCCTTTAATAATGTCGAAATGTCAATGTCATAATTGACATATGATTGACATTTTATGTGTATGTTTACGTTGCTACAGAGTAAAAAACATTTTTCCTTTTTTTTCACAAATTTATGAAAATAATTACGATTGGGTACAAGCTGAATTTTATAACTGTGGTTTTTGTCAAATTTTTTATTACATTTAATCAGTTTTTAGCAAATTTTTCTA